>VDFB02144896.1:0-21225 GCA_007258455.2 Sequoia sempervirens
GAACTTGTTGTAAAGCACTTTTAATCATGTTGTGATAGTGAGGAGAGGCTTGAATAAGGTCCCACAATGATATCTTAGCAAGACTATTCTTAAGTTGTTCAACAAGACTGTACTCATTTCCACTTCGTGCAGGTAAACAAGGACGACTAGGAAATATAGGATTAGGTAATGGGTGTGATGTTGAAGTTCTTTGTCTTGGTTGTAGATTATTTCTAGTGCTATATGTATGAGAAGCTGCGACACATTATTCTTAGGTGGGTAAAGGACAAGTTTAGGTTTATTTTGAGTTGGAGGTTTGTGTGAAGATGGGTAAAGGATAAGAGGATTCTTAGGATGCCCCATGGGGTTTGTAAGAGGTCCATTAATCAAGGGGGTTCTAATGGAAATTTGTGCATTCATAACCTCAATGGTCTTGGTTCAATGTATTTCTAGAAAAGGGGAATCTAGAATCACCTTTTATCATCACCTAAGGAAGTTGTAATACTATTGTTGTGATTTTCTTGCACCATGATATCCTCCCTAGGAGGAGA
Source organism: Sequoia sempervirens (assembly GCA_007258455.2). Lineage (NCBI taxonomy): Eukaryota > Viridiplantae > Streptophyta > Pinopsida > Cupressales > Cupressaceae > Sequoia > Sequoia sempervirens. Next base: position 531 of record VDFB02144896.1, read on the forward strand.
TTTTTTAGGAGAACTACAAACCAAATGTTCTTGAAATTCAAGGATTGTTTCTTCCAAAATGACTTCATCACAAGTAGGGGGGTGATCAATGGTTGAATTGTATTGCTCACTAATGGTTTTCCTAGGTGAAGGGGGACAACTAACATTTTCATAACATTCATCCATTGTATTTTCTATCATCAAAGTATCTTCTTCATAGCTATGAGAGATACTAGGAGAAGAACAAGTATGATTATCATGATCATTTATGAGTTCATTCCTTTGTACCCTAATGTCTTCGAAAATAAGATAGGTAGGGGAAGGATCATAAAGAGGGTTGTCATATATCTTAAAGGTTTTCTCATTTAACACCAACATGTCCTCATCATCATCACAGTATGAGAAGGTGTTGGGAGATGAATGTGGGTAGGTTTCAATGGTCTCTTGTTTTGTTGTGTGATAAACATGATTACTTATTGTGGTTTCTTTTTGTTCATCAATGTCTTGCCTAATAAGAGAGGTAGAAGGAGAGAAACAACTAGGATTCTCAAAACTCTCATTGATTGGTTCTTCTAACACCAAAATATCTTCTTCGCCAATAGGAGAGATATTAGGAGAATAACCAATATGATCGTTATGAATGTCTAATTTTGTACTCTTTCACTAAAATACTCTCATAGGGAAGGGATATGATCTTTTTCTTAGCATGCTTAGATATGTAAGATACTAATGTTGTTTGACCTAGAATGAAAAGCACTTCTAACCATCTCATTCAATGCTTGGACAATGTAAAAAATGTATATCCCAAGATGCATAACACTTTTATGCAATGTATGCAAAACTTTAAGAATGCAAACAATGTGTATCCAAAAATGAAAAGCACTCTTATCAAACTTATGCAAAGCTTTATGAATGTAAACATTGTGTATGCAAAAGTGAAAAGTACTTTTATCCATATTATGTAAAGTTTTAGAAATGTGAGCATTTTCAGATCTAATGATGCTTGTAATTGAAATTATTTAAAAAATGACTACCCTAAATTGATGTTTTTGACCTAGATGCATAAAATAGATGTTCTTGAAACTTTCCAGACTTATAGTATATGGTACCAGCAAGCTTAGGAAGCACAAAAATGAGGTTTTTGGTAATGTTAAAGGTAGTTTAAAATCTAGAATGGGATTGATTCGCCCAAGGTGGTGAATGAGTCCTAGTAGGGATTTTTTTTCAAAAATTTTAGAAAATTTTAATTGATTTTGATGCTTTTTATGCTGTATGACCTGAAGACTAAATGTAAATGCAAATTTTATATGATTTTCAATGATTTGAGATACAAAAATGTAACCTATATGAAATTTCACTAATGCAAAATTTAGAAACCCTAGATGCCAATTAACTAATGCAAACCCTAATGCAAGCTAAATCTAGGATGATGATGAAATTCAAATCAGAAAAAGAAGGTATTCTAAATGCAGGTTCACCAAAATGAAATGAAAAAAAAGTGGTTAGGGAGATGCTAGCATATGGTTTTAGACATAGAGCATACCCACACACACTTTTCCAATTTAATTCAAGGGTAACCCTTGAGATATCTTTGCAATGGAGAAAGAGATATTGCTAAGGGCTATCCTAGGGGTTGAATTAGATCTATTGAGGGGTTCATCACCAAGTTCAAATTTGGAAAAGAAAATGAGATAGAAGATGAAATGCAAAACCCTAGTATGATGAAAAATTGAATTAAATGACTTAGAAATGCAAACAAAACAAAACAAAAAATTGTAAGATTGGAAGTGTGCACCTAGAAGTCTGAAGGATATTGAATAGAGTTTTGAAATCCTAAAAAATAAAACTTTTTGAGCTAGTGGTATTCATTTTCCTTTCTGGGAAAATCAATCCCAATTCTAGATTTTTGCACAAGAGCAAGTTTCAGCCAAAAGGGTATCCAAATATAAAAAGATCTCCAGAAAATACCTATAGTGGGACTCATTCGCCACTCTTGGTGAGTGAGTCCAATTTGGATTTCCTGGAACTTCAAAGTTATGATCTGCACCTCCTAGTCTGATTTTTCTATTTCTCCAGGTTCCTGTATCTAAAACTCTGATTTTGGGGTTGTAGGTGAATTTTTGGTGAAGATTATGATCTTGTAAATGGGGAGACAACTCCAACAAGATTGTAACCTAGTCTTCAATGATCTTCAAGTCTTTAAACCACCTAGATTTGCAATCACACAAAGAAAGAGAGATAAATTGTTGATTGTTAGGGAATAGGGGTTTTCCTCGGTCAAACCCCTTTTAGGTAATTAAACCAAATGATGAAATAATGGAATATGAACATGAAACATGAAAAATGATACCTTAGATGATGTCTTATAAATCTAGAACTCAACATGAAATGGCCATGAAGGATGTAGATCTTGATCTTGATAACATGAATAAAGCAATGCTTGATATTGGATCTTCAATGCTACATCACAACACTAGCTCAGTAACATGATTGAGGCTTATGATCTTTGACATGATGATATATCTTGAATTTTTGTAATAATTGATGAAGAATATGCCCTTTAATGCTTTAGAAATGATCTTGAATGCTATCTTGATGATCTTGTGAAGACTTGGAATGCTTAATTCTTGAGTGCTTGACTTGATAACATGAATGCTTGATGAAATAATGATTTTGAAGCTTGTTTATATAGGCAAGGCACTCAAATGACTATTAATTTGATCCCCAAAGCTGACATTAAAGAAATTTGAACTTAAAACCTAGTTTTTTCTCGCTCAAACCTCAAAAATAGCTCAAATGGAACTCATTCGCCGTCTTGGGAAAATGAGTCCCACCTGGATGGGACTCATTCTCCCAAAGTGGTGAATGGTCCCACAGGGACTATTTTGCCAGTTAGGATGTCGGGGATTGAAGAAATTAAGCTTATATGTTGATTTTGTTGGGTTTTTGATTAAATTATGCCTTGGGATGCATAATATAGGGTCATAGGGGCCTATTAATGATGATATAAAGGTTATATATGCAAGGGAGACCAAAATTAAATGTTAAAGTGTAAATAAATACACTTTACAACACTAAATTAAGGATAAATTGGGTCTATATAGCTTAGAAGGGCCCTAAATCCCATGTGAATGTGTGAAAAACATTACAACACTAGATTAGGTCCACATTAGTTTACAAGCCTCCTAAATTTAATGTGAAAATGTCAAGAAATACATTTTACAACATTAAAATAAGGCATATTTAAGTTAATTTAGCTTAGAAAGGGTCCAATACCTAATGTGGATGTGTAGAACACCTCACAACAGTAGATCAAGGTGACATTAAATCCAATTTATCATTAATGAAAAGGGGGACTCTTTTCTATCATTACACAATATCAATTGGAAGTACTCTTAGTCCTTCACCATTCAAGCATTATATTATTTCTCCATCCCTAGGTTTTGATTACAATGATGAGTTTTAAAAGCAATCAAAATTTTATAAAAAAGAAAGGAAGTAACTGATAGAGAGTTCATCTACTATAACTTCAGATACTGTAACAACCAAGGTATTACCCACATTTGACCCAAATAAAGTAATTATGGAGTACATGTTTTTTGTTCCCGCAATTCAAAATAAACTAGAAAATTAGATGGATCACTTTGAATTTTAGGTGAGCAGTTTCCAATTATATTTTTCTGGATACAATTTAAAAAAAAAAATTAATGTATCAAAGAAGAATAATGAATTGGTGTACACATCATTGATAAAGCAAGAGAGAGAGAGAGAGAAAAAAATGTTGAAAATTCAAATAGAAAAGTTCCAGGAAGACCTAGCAAATGAGAAAGAAAAGAGGAAAGCAGTAGATAACAAGACCAATGAATTAGAAAAAAGAATAAAAAAATCTACCTCTACATCTACAAGTAAAGAGGATAAAAAAATAGAAGAGGATAAACAAACATAGGTGGAATTGGATGAAATGAAACAAAGGTTAGATGAGAGAAAAAAGAAATATGATGAGGAAAAATCCACTTCAAAAAAATTAAAACAAAACCTGGGGAAAGGAAATCAACAGTGGGAACAAAAATTGAAGAAAGAGAGAAAATAAGAGAAAGATTGGTGGCAGAGTTGAGGGAAGTAGAAAATAAAATAAACTCTTGTCAAAATAAGTTGACTACATTTTATAGATAAAAAATGAGGCATCTGATAAAAAAGATCTAGGTGGAAATAATGTAGAGGATTGATCATTTGTGTTAATTTCCTCAATTGATTGATGCTATGAGACTACATTACTGGAAGTTCAAGAAATATTTAATGGAAAACAAAAATCTATTGACAATAGAGAAATCTGCAAATCAATTTTATCAAATAGTCTACAAAGCCAGTGAGAATGAATTAAAATCAAAAGAAATTAATAATCAAATTGATGCCTCAATGAAGTTGTCATCTATCATTCAAAAGTGTGAGAATGTATGAACCAAAGCAATTTTTGCATTTGGCTGCAAAATAGATGAAGAAGCTGGATGGAAAGGTAAGGAACTTGATAGAGTTTTGTTTGCCAGGGGCTTTTGACACAATTGAGTGATTCATTAGAAAGGATGATTTCAAAAAGATGGAGGGTGCAAGGAAGATTGATTTGGACTAGTTTACTTAGAACCTAGATGAGGCAAACTATTTGGGTTGCATTAAACCATTGATAACCTTAAATGCAACTTTGACTAAAACATTCAAGTCAAGTTCCAATTCCAATTTCAATCATTCATTGTTAACAAATTTTCAAGTTAGACAACATTAGTTAGAAAGAGTGACACTTCCATCAACTGAATAGTGGAAGTTGCTAGAAAAGCTGATGGAATGATTTGATATTAATAATATGAGTTTCCAAGTTTCAACTCAGCTCTATGCAGAGTTTTCTTTGAGAAATATTTTGCATTGCCTCTATGTATTCCTTCACTTGAAAATCGATAAAAACCTCAAATTCAGTAATGTGTTGATACAGTCCAATTATCTGTAATATTTATTTTATCAATTGAAGATAAAATCTAGTTTCAAATACTAGATACACATTAAATGATTGTTGATGTTCATTGTTGTATATGCTACTGTTGTTAATATGTTATTAAGAATTGAGTTGAGTGATGAATCACTAAGTACATATTTAACACAATTAAAAATTAAAATATGAAATTATTAATAATATGTTCATTTATTCAATTTGATGCATAATTTCATGGAATACAATATAAACTATCAACTATAGTTTGAAATATAAAATGTAGTATAAAATTTAAATACCTAGAAATTATTAAATCCCTGAATAACAAAATTTAGATTTTACATTTGAAATTTGAAATAGTGAAAAATAATAGTATGTTAGTTTATTCAATTTGATTCATAAATTCATGAAATACAATATAAAATATCGTCAATGATAGTCTTGGAATACGATCTCAAAAATCATTCCTTGCCACATGTCTCAAACTCCCCTTACGTGGTAGAAGATTAAAGGATTTCACAAGTCCACGTGCCCATAGCAACATGTCCTTTTCTTGGTTGTGAAATTGTGAAAGGACACTTTGATGATATTTTCACATGGGACATGGGAGAATCCTATTGGTAATTGGAGAGAGGGGATGGTTGTGTTATTTTCAAGAAAATCAAGGCTCCATGAAATTCTACCACATGGCAAAAGATTAAAGGATTCTACAAGTGCACGAGCCCATAGTGACATGTCCTTTTCTTGGTTGTGGAACCGCAAAAGGAAACTGTGACAATATTTTCATGTGGGACGTGGGAGAATCCTATTGGAGAGAGGGGATGGTTGCATTCTTTTCAAGAAAATCAAGGCTCCACAAAATGTTGGTATGTGGAGGAAGATAAATGATTCTGCAAGTCCGTGAGCCCATAGCGAAATATCATTTTCTTGGTTGTGGAATCATGGAAGGACACTATGTGATGATATTCTCACATGGGATGTGGGAGAATCCTATTGGAGAGAGGGAACAATTGCACCCTTTTCAAGGAAATCAATGCCTTACTCATTATTGAGATTTGTACATCCCTTCTAGATGGATGTTCCATGTTCAAAATTAGTAAATGGGTAGATGAATGAACTAACCTCATGGGAACTAGAAGTAATGGCTGATGTGACAGATGATGGATCATCTTTTTAGTTAATTTCCTTCATAAAATTTCAGTTTAATGTAGATTGGTCATCTCATTTGTTTGGTCTAGAATAGTAGCAAAAACTGTAGAGGTGCACCTGTTCCGCATCAACTTGAGCTCTAAACAATTAAAGAATAGGTACATCCTTCTTGGAAAAATTCACCATTGTTAGGCTTGAAGCTCATAATCAATCTTACCTTTTACTGAACCAAGATACTATAGAAATTAGTTTTAAAATCATTCTCAAATTATGAGCTGATCAAACACCCAACCCTCTGGCTCTACATCTAAAAAGACCCTTTGAGGAGGATATTTTGGCCCAGTTGCCAAGTTTCTAAAAATAGCCTCAATGTCAATCTAACCTCGACCCTAATGCAATAGAGGGGATGGTAGACATAACTATAAATTAGAGAGATGAGCTAAGCTGAAGAACCAAAATGCCACAATCATTGGGTGGGAATTGTTCTTACATTGGTATGGAAAAAGAAACTGTCATTCCCCTATCTCTAATGCATGGACCTATGATTTGGGGAAGCTGGTTATTCCTAATGTCTTTATAAATGTGGAACTCATCAAAAAATTTTCTTCTCGGTATGATGAAAATATCAGAGTAATTAGGGAATTGAATGGAAGTGTCCTAACGGATATAACTAGGGAATTTATTTCTAAAGATCTTAGACTCAATGTGGCCGTAGATAAGGTTATAGACCTTGATTCTTTTAGAAGAATATAACACCAAGATAGAAGTAGCTTCAGAGGGAAATGGATCCCTAGGTTTAGACAAAAAGGCTTGAAAGGGAAGTCATTGAGAATCCCTACTAATGAACTTGAGCCTTTTGATGTCAAGTATTTTGAAGAATATTTCAGAGCAAAATATTGGGCATTATGCTTGGTATTGGGAGAATATGCACACTCAAAAATGCACGTACCTCTTATATATATGGCTATTAATATACAACATCCTTTTATCAATAGTGACTTTGACTATGCCAGCTTTTTAGCCGAGGCTATTCACAATCAGCTGGTGGATATTAAGAGAAGGAAAAGTGGTAAGGAGCCAAAGATGAATTTCAAGTGGTATTCTCTCCTTTTCCATATACTTTTGTATATGTAGGAGTTTATGGTGAACTCCTCAAACACCCCAAGATCACCTACAAGACAAAATAACTTACATAAAAGAGAAATGGCAGAAATATCATGCTATCATTAATGATGCAAGAATACCAAACTGAATATGGTAAAGTACATATGAAGCCTTGTTTATATAGGCAAGCAGTGAGATAAAATACAACAAGATCGTGACATGCATCTTAATTAGGTATAACATGTGGAAACTAACTAACTACTTAGGAAATGATGCAAATATACTTGATAAGTTCTAGATAAGACTTCTAGAAGAATCTTATAGCCTAAGTAAACTTAATGTGTGAATGTGTCCCCTAATTACCTAGTGAGTGAATTAACTAGGTACAGGACATTTATTCACACCAAGACCCCCCATTAAGTGAAACTTAAGAGAGAATATTATTATGCAACTGATGCAAAGATGTAATGATGAGTCCCGATTACTAGGCCATGTTAGGTACCCATGTACAAATGCAAATACAAGCTCTCACAAATGGAGAAAGGGAGAAAATCTAGTGGGACAAAACTCCTCCCCTAAAGAGAGATGAAATATAATAAAGATATCCATCACAAATCCAATCAATCTCTATCCACACAAAGGATGATAAGAGAGATCATACAACCCCCCATAATGAGATAACCTACTGCAAAGAAGCACTAGAAGCACACTTGTGGAGTAACACTAGAATCCTCAATCTAGAAAGCAAGAAAGGATAATTCTATTTGCTAGAAACCATATTATAGTCACTTCAGGACTCAAGTGAAAATAATGATAAAGCAACAATAGATCCAATGCCAAGGAACACTAGAAAACATGCAAATTGAAATAACTCTAGAATTTATGAAGCGACAGTTAATTGACAAATGATCTGAAACTGAAATGAAGTGCAATGAAAATGCAAACCTAATGCACATAAAAAGGAAATAGTGCAAACACTAATGAATGTTCACATCTGTCTCCATAATGAAAAATAGCCTCAAATTTGTGTAGAGGATGAAATCAGCTTTCCAACAATATAATTTTTTTGAAAGCCGGACACTATATGCTTAAGTTATGAATTATTGAAAATAAGGATAAATTGTTCTAGCTGACAATGTAGACATGACCCTTATAATTTTATTTATGGAAAATTTACTTGTTTTATGCAAAAAATAATGGACACCCAGATAGTATTTTGATGCTAAGAATAAAACCTAGAAATATTTTTTCAATCTAGCAAGCAAAAGATGAAAACATAAATTTCTTTTCACCTTCAACCTATAGAAAATGATGCGTTACACTCTTTGGACATCAATTTTCTTTAGATCTGTTCAAGATATGCAAAATCTAAAAGATACCCAAATGAGATTTTGACCCTGTCTACAAAACCCAAAAATCATTTTTCCTACAAATGAGTGGAAGTAGGATTTATGAATCAAAAATGAAAATGGCTCCAATAAAAAATGGCTTGCATCAAACCCTTATAGATATGACAAAATATGTCAAATTTTGATGAAACAAAACCCAATTTTGACTTCCTTAGATGCCTTGGATTCAATGGTGAGGCTTTCAAGACCCCAACTTGCACCCAACAAAATTTTCATTCCAAATTGGTCCCTCATGTCTGGGAAGAAGTTTGTCACACTGAACCTTTGATACCATGTAGGAGTTTATGGTGAACTCCTCAAACACCCTAGGATCACCTAAAAGACAAAATACCTTCCACAAGAGAGAAATGGTATAAATATCATACTATCATTAAGGATGCAAGAATGCATAACTGAATATGGCAAAGTACATATGAAGCCTTTCTTATATAGGCAAGGAGTGAGTTAAAATATAATAGGATTGTGACATGTGTCTTAATCCTATAACATGTGAGAACTAACTAACTAACTAGGAAATGATGCAAAGATAAGTTCTAGATAAGACTTCTAGAAGAATATTATAGCCTAAGTAACTTAATGTGTGAATATGTCCCCATATTACCTAGTGAGTGAATTAACTATGTACAAGACATTTATTCACACCAAGATCCCCCCTTAAGTGCAACTTAGGAGAGAAGATTATTATGAAAATGATGCAAAGATGAAATGATGAGTCCTAGCTACTAGGCCATGTAAGGTACCCATGTACAAATGCAAATAAAAGCTCTCACAAATGGAGAAAAGGAGAAAACCTAGTGAGACAAAATTCCTACCCAAAAGAGAGATGCAATACAATAAATATATCCATCACAAATCCAATCAATCTCTATCCACACAAAGGATGATAAGAGAGATCATACAACCCCCCCATAATGAGATAACCTATTGCAAAGAAGCACTAGAAGCACACTTGTGGAGTAACACTAGAATCCTCAATTTGGCATGTAAGGAAGGATAATTCTATTTGCTAGAACCCATATTAGAGTCACTTAAGGACTCAAGTTGAAATCATGATAAAGCAACAATAGACCCAATGCCAAGGAACACCAGAAAACTCGCAAACTGACACAACTTTGGAATTTATGAAGCAACAGTTGATTGATAAATGATCTGAAATAAAAATGAAGTGTAGAGAAAATGAAAACCTAATGCACATAAAAGGGAAATAGTGCATGCACTAATGAATGTTCACATCTACCTCCATGATGAAAAATAACCTCAAGTTTGTGTAGAGGATGAAATCAACTTTCCAACGATATAAAGTTTTGGAAAGTCAGACACCGCATGCTCAAGTTATGAATTTTTGAAAAAAAGGATAAATTGTGCCAATCAACAATGTAGACATGACCCTTCTAATTTTATTTTTGGAAAAATTACTTGTACGCAAAAAATAATGGACACACAAATAGTATTTTGATGTTAAGAATAAAACCTAGAAATATTTTTTTGATCCATCAAGTAGAAGATGAAAACATAATTTTCTTTTGACCTTCAACTTGTAGAAAAATGACGCACGACACTTTTTGGACATCAATTTTCTTTAGATCTACTCAAGATATGCAAAATCTAAAAGATATCCAGATGAAATTTCAACCATGTCTGCAAAACCCCAAAATCGTTTTTCCTACAAATGAGTGGAAGCATGATTTATGAAGAAAAAATTAAAATGGCTCCAATAAAAAATGGCTTGCATCAAATCCTTTTATATTTGACAAAATGTGTTAGATTTTGATGAAATAAAAATCGATTTTGACTTCCTCAGATAACATTGGATTCAATGGTGAGGCTTTCAAGACCCCAACTTGCACCCAACAAAATTTTCACACCAAGATTGATCCCTCATATATGGGAAGAAGTTGTATCACTGAAGCTCTGATACCATGTAGGAGTTTATGGTGAAATCCTCAAACACCCTAGGATCACCTACAAGACGAAATACCTTCCATAAGAGAGAAATGGCCGAAATATCATTCTATCATTAAGGATGCAAGAATGCCAAACTGAATATGACAAAGTATATATGAAGCCTTGCTTATATAGGCAAGGAGTGAGATAAAATGCAACAGGATTGTAACATGTGTCTTAATCCTATAACATGGGACAACTAACGAACTACCTAGGAAATGATGCAAAGATAAGATAAGTTCTAGATAAGACTTCTAGAAGAATCTTATAGCCTAAGTAAACTTAATGTGTGTATGTGTCCCCTACTTATCTAGTGATTGAATTAACTAGGTACAAGACATTTATTCACACCAAGACCCCCCTTAAGTGCAATTTAGGAGAGAAGATTATTATAAAAATGATGCAAAGATGCAATGATGGGTCCTGACTACTAGGCCATGTTAGGTACCCATGTACAAATGCAAATACAATCTCTCACAAATGGAGAAAAGGAGAAAACCTAGTACGACAAAAATCCTCCCTAAAAGAGAGATAAAATACAATAAAGATACTCATCAAAAATCCCATAAATCTCTATCCACACAAAGGATGATAAGAGAGATCATACAACCCCCCATAATGAGATAACCTACTGCAACGAAGCACTAGAAGCACACTTGTGGAGTAACACTAAAATCCTTAATCTGGCAAGCAAGGAAGGATAATTATGTTTGCTAGAAACCATATTAGAGTCACTTAAGGATGCAATTCGAAATCATGATAAAGAAACAATAGACCCAATACCAAGGAACACTAGAAAACTCACAAACTAACACAACTTTGGAATTTATGAAGCAACAGTTGATTGAAAAAGGATCTGAAACTGAAATAAAGTGTAGAGAAAATGCAAACCTAATGCACATAAAAAGGAAATAGTACATGCACTAATGAATGTTCACATCTACCTCCACGATGAAAAATAACCTCAAATTTGTGTAGAGGATGAAATCAGTTTTTTGATGATATAAAGTTTTTGAAAGTCGGATGCCGTATGCTCAAGTTATGAATTTTTGAAAAAAAGGATAAATTGTGCCATTCGACAATGCAAACATGACCCTTCTAATTTGATTTCTGGAAAATTTACTTGTATGCAAAAAATAATGGACATCGAGATAGTATTTTGATGCTAAGAATAAAACATAGAAATATTTTTTTGCTCTAGCAAGTAGAAGATGAAAACATAAATTTCTTTTGACCTTCAACCTATAGAAAAATGATGTACAACGCTTTTTGGAAATAAATTTTCTTCAAATATTCCCAAGATATGAAAATTATAAAAGATATCCAGATGAAATTTTGACCATCTCTACAAAACCCAAAAATCATTTTCCTACAAATGAGTGGAAACTAGATTGATGAAGCAAAAATGAAAATGACTCCAATAAAAAATGGCTTGCATCAAACCCTTGTAGATTTAAAAAAATATGTCAGATTTTGACAAAAAAAAAGCCGATTCTAACTCCCTCAGATGCCTTGGATTCAATGGCGAGGCTTTCAAGACCCCAACTTGCACCCAACAAAATTTTCACGCCAAGATTGGTCCCTCATATATGGGAAGAAGTTGTAGCACTGAAGCTTTGATACCATGTAGGAGTTTATGGTGAACTCCTCAAACACCCTCAGATCACCTGCAAGACAACATCCCTTCCACAAGAGAGAAATGGCAGAAATATCATTCTATCATTAAGGATGCAAGAATGCCAAATTGAATATGGAAAAGTATATATGAAGCCTTTCTTATATAGGTAAGGAGTGAGATAAAATACAATAGGATTGTGACATGTGTCTTAATCCTATAACATGTGACAACTAACTAACTACCTAGGAAATGATGCAAAGATAAGATAAGTTCTAGATAAGACTTCTAGAAGAATATTATAGCCTAAGTAAACTTAATGTGTGAATGTGTCCCCTAATTATCTAGTGAGTGAATTAACTAGGTACAAGACATTTATTCACACCAAGACCCCCCATTAAGTGCAATTTAGGAAAAAATATTATTATGCAAATGCTGCAAAGATGCAATGATGGGTATCAACTACTAGGCCATGTTAGGTACCCATGTACAAATGCAAATACAATCTCTCACAAATGGAGAAAAGGAGAAAACCTAGTGGGACAAAACTCCCCAAAAGTGAGATGAAATACAATAAAGATATCCATCACAAATCCAATCAATCTCTGTCCACACAAAGGATGATAAGAGATATCATACAACCCCCCATAATGAGATAACCTACTACAAATAAGCACTAGAAGCACACTTGTGGTGTAACAGTAGAATCCTCAATCTGGAAAGCAAGGAAGAATAATTCTATTTTCTAGAAACCATATTAGAGTCACTTAAGGACTCAAGTCAAAATCATGATAAAGAAACAATTGACCCAATGCCAAGGAACACCGAAAAACTTGCAAACTGACACAAATTTGGCATTTATGAAGCAACAATTGATTGACAAATGATCTAAAACTGAAATGAAGTGCAGAGAAAATGCAAACCTAATGTGCACATAAAAAGGAAATAGTGCATACACTAATAAATTTTCACATCTACCTCCATGAAAAATAACCTCAAATTTGTGTAGAGGATGAAATTATCTTTTCGACAATATAAAGTTTTTGAAAGTCAGAAGCCGTATGCTCAAGTTATGAATTTTTGAAAAAAAGGATAAATTGTACCAGCCAACAATGCAGACACAAACCTTCTAATTTGATTTTTGGAAAACTTACTTGTTGTATATAAAAAATAATGGACACCTAGATAGTATTTTGATGCTAAGAATAAAACATAGAAATATTTTTTCGATCTGGCAAGCAGAAGATGAAAATATAAATTTCTTTTGACCTTTAACCTGTAGAAAAATGACGTGTGACACTTTTTGGACATCAATTTTCTTTAGATATTCTAAAGATATGCAAAATCTAAAAGATACCCAGATGAAACTTTGACCCTTTCTACAAAACCCAAAAATTATTTTTCCTACAAATGAGTGGAAGTAGGATTTATGAAGCAAAAATGAAAATGGCTCCAATAAAAAATGGCTTGCATCAAACCCTTGTAGATTTGAAAAAATATGTCTGATATTGTCAAAAAAAATCTGATTATGACTTCCTCAGATGCCTTGGATTCAATGGCAAGGCTTTCAAGACCCCAACTTGCACCCAACAAAATTTTCATTCCAAGATTGTTCTCTCATATCTCGGAAGAAGTCTATAGCACTGAAGCTCTAATACCATGTAGGAGTGTATGGTGAACTCAAACACCCCAGGATCACCTGCAAGATAAAATACCTTCCATAAAAGAGAAATGATAGAAATATCATGCTATCATTAAGGATGCAAGAATGTCAAACTGAATATGAAAAAGTACATATGAAGCCTTGTTTATATAACCAAGGAGTGAGATAAAATGTAACAGGATTGTGACATGTGTCTTAATCCTATAACATGTGACAACTAACTAACTACCCAGGAAATGATGCAAAGACAAGATAAGTTCTAGATAAAACTTCTAGAAAAATATTATAAGCTAAGTAAACTTAATGTGTGAATATGTCCCCTAATTACCTTGTGAGTGAATTAAGTAGGTACAATAAATTCATTCACACCAACAGTACAAAGGGAAAGATCATTTCAACAAAGTTTTACAACTGAACAGGAAAGATAAAGAGGGCAATGATCTCCCAGTGCAATGTTGGACCCATATTTGGGACAAACATTGTAGTGAGTCTGACTATTTTTTTTTATAATTGCTTTATAAGACAAGTCATGGAAAGGTTGGGTCTACCTAGAATCAGATTGCACAAGGAAATTTTGGATTTCCTTAGGCCCAAAAAAAGTAGGTTGGAGTTAGGAGGATGACATAACCGGGGAGATTATTACCTAAATGAAACCTTAGTTGTTATTAGAATATATGGGTGCGCTCAAGCACCCCATGTGCTACCTAGATATGTGTCACCTAGGTTGGAATTCATGGAAATTATATTCCATTGTTGATTTAGTGTGGATTCTAATTCTCCCCCAAGAGAGCAACCACATAAGAGGATGAAAGTTGAGCAATTTCCATTCTTGGTTGTCAATCCCATCAATCTAGATGAAAGTGAAGATTTTCATATCACCATGGATGAAATTCAATAATGTATGCCATACCCCCAAGAAAATATTATTGGCCTTCTTCAACAAAGGTTTGGGTTGGACGTGGCTATGGGGAGAGATAACCTCAATGATGTGAGGGAATTGGCATGTTTATAATTCATTTCTGATGATGAGTTTGTAAAATCCCAAGAGTTTAAAGAGTTTTTTTTTGAGATCAAAGAGGGAGGAGTACCTTAAAAGACTTCAGTTGGCACAAGCAGATGTGCCTAGAGAAAAGTATGATTAAGTAGCTGTAAAGGTAAGGAAAGAATGGTGCAAGATAGTGGATTGCTACTACTCCCTGAATGGGACATTGCTTTTGTAATTATCTTTGATACTATTAGGAAACAAGGAGATTTTTTCTCCACATAAGAGGAAGTAGAGATGGCATTGTTAGGACCAGGTTTCAACCCACATTGGAAAACCCTTGTAATTAGGGCCCTTTCCCCAAATACAAAAAATCCTATGGTTTTTGAAGCATCAAAGGATATCAAAGGGAGCTTGATTGTAAAGAGGGTGTATGACATCTCTTCCCTTGAAGCTGTTGCATTAGTGGTAGATGTTGCCAAGTTTAATGAAGCTACTATTCAACGGTTGCAAGAAAGAAATAATACATTGTTGAAGGAACATAATGATGTCATGGAAGCTTACAACCAATAGTAGGTATTATTGGCTCAAAAAGCATCCCTTCTTGAAAGTATGTAGGAAGCAGGCTCCTCTTCTACAATTCTCCCTACTCATGTGATGATTGAAAACATAGAGCTTAAAGAAAAGATTCAAATGCTAGAAGAACAGTTAAGAATTCTCAACATAATCAACAAAAGGAGAATGTGCACATTATAATGTGCATCTTGGAGCATAGACTATTTAAAACCTTAAGAAGGCTGGAAAATACTCGTGTGTCATATGTAAATTTGAGGGATGCCATTACCAGAATAAGTGGGGATCAAGAGCGGCTCAAATGTATATTTGAACAATGGAATCCTAGATTTACATATTTGGAAGGTATGTATGTATAAGGGATCTGCAAACACATTTGATGCCTCACTTGGTATCAATCTTACTTTTAAGATTGTCAAGATGACACAAAATCATAAAAGGGTATTTCAAAAGTGTATTGAAGTTGCATGAGAAAAAATGAACTCTTTCATAAATGTTGAAAAAAGGGTTGTACCCTGCCTGTTAGAAGATAATGTGGAGTTGAGGACCCTAGAGAAATGGAAGGATAGTTTCAATATTATAATACCCACACTCCTCCCTCTAATTTGCAAATATGACAAAGTTGATTTAAATCAGCTTAATTCTTATTCATATAGGATGGTCAATAAAAAACAATTGATGGAAATTTTTTGTAGAGAGGCCAGTGCTTTACTTGATGCCAAGTATCATCTAAATTTAAAGAATATGGAAAAGATCTTAGCTCATGACTGGCCTTGTGAGGATATGTTTAAGGCATGGAAAGAAAAGTATAATTATTTACCCAACTTGTGAGTGGATCCATTCTTTTATTCCTATGCCTCTTGTCTGAGATTCTGGTTGTTAGCAAGGTTTGGGATGAGGTTCTTTGCTTGTTGCTTCCCTTATGTTATAAAAGGGAATCTTGAGCCTCATTCAAAGGGTTTTTATTTTTTGATCTTTCATCTTTGTAAGCTCTTTTTGCATAGTTTAAGCTATTTGATAGCATAGATAGGAAATGTTGTAATTTTTCTTTGTAATAACAAAAGATGACTCAAATACTTAAGTGTATTCTTTAATTTTGAATATCAACATATCTTTCTCTCCATTATTATATTCACTATCTTTTGGCTTAAAATAACCAAGGGTTATTTATAAGTTTCCATATTGCATCATGTGTTATGGATGTTGAATTGTTAGCTTCTATTCAAGGAATGAATTAATATTCTTTTTAGTTATTTATCAAAGATTGTGTGAATGCATTAGGAATTTATAAGTAGTGTGATATGTGTTGTTCTTTGCTTGGTTTCTCATTGTAAGGTAGTGAGGTTATAAGAAGCCATGAGTTATCCTGTTGTAGGAGTATATTTCATTTTCTGACTCTATTACAGATGAGGAACTAATCAAAATAATTCATAAATTTTGAATATTGAGGGAGAATCACATATGAAATCAAAAATCAAAATTTTACTTTACTACAATTTTTTTGTTTTATGCACAAATCCATGCTAGCAAGGAAACATTAAGCATTGAGTTGAATGATGAATAACCGAGTACATGTAAAACTTATCAGTATGACACAATTAAAATATGAAATTATTAATAATATGTTAATATATTCAATCTGATTCACAATTTCATGGAATACAATATAAAATATCATCAACTACAGTTTGGAATATGATTCATGAAGTGCAGTATAAATACCAAAAAACTGCTAATTCACTTCCATTTTCCAAGTCAAGTCATGGTCGTCACTCTGACATTGAGATAAAGAGTTGTATTGATTTTGAGTCTGGTCTTCATATTATTTTCCCTACATATGTCCACTTAACTGCATCTCGAATTCAACATTCATTGTGTCACTATGATTTGTGCCACTGCCACCACTACCAGCATTTGAAGTGTTGCACAACACTCTTCTTTTACATATGAACTTCTAGATTGTGAGTGACCTTTCAAAAGGAAAGATTTGGATATTATACGTAGTTGCAAACACCCTCAAGAAATTTTCCAAATTCTTGTCTAATTTATTTCTTAGCTTTGATTTCAAAAACCCCAATGCACTGAAAAATCTCATCCTCCACCAACCCCAATATCATTGTTTGAAATAAATCAACAAGTTTGAAATATTCTGATATCAAATCACCCAATATTTCACTCTGACCTATGGTTGTACAAGCCCTTGTTATTGATCCTGCTTCCATGGGGATTCTTTGTGGACTCAAACTAGTCAATCATACTTAACACAAAATGCCTAGCTTGTTCTCTAAGCTTAATTCCATTTATAATTCCTCCTATTTTCTATCCATTGTATTATGAACTTTTCAAAAAGTGTTTAGCCAAGGTAATTACTTTTTGATGAAAAAAGCCTAGGCTATCTCAGTTGCCTTGAGTCCAAAATTGTGGATACACAATATACATGGCTTCAAGTATTTCATCTTGAGGGAATCGTTGATAAATCTCTGTGGAAAGAGATTTTTCAATATCCTTTAAATTAAAACTAACGAATTTAACGGTGTCGTTAAAAGGTTTCTTTGTAATAGGTACTTCTTTGGTAGAGCACCTAACCGTCATACAATGGTGCATTGGTATCTCAAATCCATTTACAAAGACACATTTAACTGTCGGCTTCGATAAAATTGTAAATAATTTTTTGGATTATTCAAATCTGTAATTAACTGCCAGCTTACAAATTTTGGACTTTAAGAAGTTAGATCTAGATATAGATTATTAAGGGTCATGCATTTAATTCTACATGGTTTGGTATTGTAGACATCCAAATCTGGACACTTAATTTATCCCAATTTACCACTTTTCATCTAAACATCCTCTTATCGGAGTTAATTAAGTAATATTACTATTATTTAATTAATATCCTTAATTCTGTCAAATCCCTAAGGTATTTAATTAATAATTACATACCTTACCTTAATCCTCTTTTCATCAAATTAATTAAATAAATATTACATTTATTTAATTCCTCACATGTCATTTTCATCTAATCCTAACCCATTTCCTAATCTCTTCATTAAGGATGTGCACATGCCTAATCCTTGATTAGATGTGTCACATCCTCCAACTTTTGTAAGTTGGCTTCTAATCCTCATTAACCCCTAATTATCCTCTAATTACTAATTAGTTAAACCTAATTAGTACCTTTGGTCAACTCTCCCCATCCCCCAAGGAATTTTTAATTCCTTTTTATTCACCCTAGGTTCCCTCTTCCCCATGTGAATTTTTAATTCACCTTTTATTCCTTCTAGAATCCCCTTTTCCCATGCATCTTCTAGAATCTTTGACTTGTCACATCAAGTCACATGTGATAAACTCCCACCTTTTTGGAGACCCTCTCTTATCCACTAGATTCTCCCAAGCATGTGAATTTTTAATTCACATTTATTCCTCCAAGGAATCTTCTCATCTCCCAATGTACTTGGAAGGTACTTGTCCTTCCTCCACATCATGTACCTCCCTTCCACATCATCTACACATCATCTCACCCTTAGCCCTCTCACATTCCACATGTCAAAATGTGAGGGCTTGTGAGTCCTCAACTTACCTTAGCCCTTCATCTTAGCCTTGTTAATTAAATCCCAACCATTGAATTCTCTAGAGAATTCAAGTTTCCCTATAAATACCCCTTCCTCTAAGGCATTTAGAACACTTAGCCATTTTGCAACTAAATGCTGCCATTTTGTGCACTCATCTAGCCTTCAATTCCATTCACTTGCATTTACATCCAAGCATATAGTTAAGCCTTGCATTTATCCATAACAAGAGCCATCAAGGAGCATACAAATCAAATCCAAATCAAGGGCCAACCAAGGAGTTTCAGCTGCCAAAGGGGAGGTATATCTATTTGTCTTCAACACACTTTCCTCTTTGCATTTACAAATTTCTTAGGCTAATCTTGAGGTGTCTCTTTATGATTCTCCATTGCATTTTAATTGCTGAGAAAGGGTTAGACATTTGATATCACGGTATATTCATGGATATACATAGTTCTGTCTTGGGCTTTCTTCACAAGATTGTTCATTTCATCCAACATGGGGAGAAGACTAGCTAAAGTTAAGAGTGTCTCTATATTGCTTAACCTATATGTAAGAGGTTATGAGCTTTTTCTACTCTGTTGTGATGTTTGTACATTATTCCAATCAAGAATTAATATTATGAAAGAACTTGTTGTGCTAGTCCGTGCAAGGAGATCCATCTAGTATCAACATCCTTAAGAATCTTGTTTCCTCTTGTTATTCCCTCAGCAAAATTTTGAAATTTCACAAAATATTTGGGACTTTGATAGAATTATGCATAGAACTCATGGACTAGATTTTCAACTTTTGATACTATGGGATACTTGTTTACAATTCTAAATGCTAAATTCATTTTGTGGGCCATGCAGTGAATGCCAAGCATGTATGGTGAACACGTAGTTTGTAACTTTATGCAAAGACCACTCCTATGACCTTGCATTACTGTAGCTCCATCAACTCCTACATGCACCAAATTTTTGGAAATTGTCAAGTCATCCATACCTCCAATTTCATTAAAAGATTTCTTAACTAGTTCAAATAGATTTTGTGATGCTGAACTTTCCTTCATTTTATGAACAAAAAGAAGATGAGCTTGGAAGACATGTTGTTGTATATTATACACATCGTGCGGACCAAAGAGTATTATCTACCATAATAACTTCATCTAAAGATAATGCAATGGAGTTTGACTCTTTCATTTTCTCCTTTAAATCTTGCTTTTCCATTGGGTGTTGCTTTCCCATTCCCATCTAGCATTTATTGACCAATGTGCACTAGGAAAGTTAGGAACACCCAAAAAAAAAAAATTAAAATATTCTAGGTAGTCTATCATAGGACACACTCCAGACAAAATATAAAAAAAAACACTCATTTGAATAGTTTTTGCCAGTTGTGCTCCTGCCATTAATTTTCCAAATTGTGCCTTAATTGTACCTCCACATGCAATAAGATTCACCATTCTTTGCATATGCTCATCATATTCTAAGGCATACTTAACATGAATACATTCTTCCTTTTATTTCCATATTACTACCGTTTTTTCCTTTTTTTCTATGATTTTTTTTCATAAAATTCACTAATATTAGCACTTTCTATTGTGTTAAGCTTTAGCTGCAACCTCTTGTCTCTTTTACATTTCCAACTACAAAATCTTACACTTCTATTCTATTGGATGTTTGTTTTATTGCATTCTCCACTGGTTTCAGCTGATTTGCATACTTTGACTTTAATCAATCTAAAATTCCTTTTCA
>VDFB02144898.1:0-29879 GCA_007258455.2 Sequoia sempervirens
GCTAAGTTTGTTGGTGGAAATGGCTCAGGATTCTCTGAAACAGCCCGGGAATCTTCTATTCCCTCCTTAAAAGTCATTTT
The DNA here is from genome assembly GCA_007258455.2 of Sequoia sempervirens. NCBI lineage: Eukaryota > Viridiplantae > Streptophyta > Pinopsida > Cupressales > Cupressaceae > Sequoia > Sequoia sempervirens. The sequence goes on from VDFB02144898.1 coordinate 81, forward strand.
TTCACTTCATTTGGGGGACTTATTTTACAACTTGCTCCATTCTTCCATTCTTTAGCCTGACTCCATCACTTTATATAGCTTGTCGTAGTAGCTCCAATCTTTCTCAAGCTTCCATTATAACACTCTTTGCAGTTTTATCTCCCTTCCATGCTTGTGAGCATCTTGGGATTCCATATCCCCTACTAATTGCACATTTACTTTGTGATATGGCTTCTCCTCCTCGAGCGAGGTTTTCTTTTATCAAACGCTTATTCGTGATATGGGTTCTCCTCCTCCAACAGGGTTTTCTTTTACCACACGCTTATTTGTGGTGTGGGTTCTACTCCTGAGTGGGCTTTGCTTTCACCACACGCTTTTTTCATCACACTCTTTATCTTCTTGGCTGTCCATGGAGGTGGGAACACCAAAATGGGGGTTTGACTGAGGCAAACCCTTATACAGCCCCAACATTTTCTCCATACATTACGCTTGCAGGTTTTGAAGACATTTGTTCGGTGGAAGCTTCATCGATCACACATTGTAAGTATTTCTTTCCTTTTCTTCTCCTTATATTTGTGATTTCTATTTCTTTATCTCAATCCTATCATTTTCTGTTATTTTACTGTGTTCTGCGGTCTTACCATTTATAGTAGAAAATAGTCACTTTAGGTGTTTCTATGATAAACTTGTCCTCTGATTCGTACGAGACACCAGCATGCCATGTTGTTGTTTGATCTTTGTGTTGACATCCCTTGGCCTAGAGCTTGTTAGTTTGTCCAGAGGCCCTCTATGACATTCTCTTTCGGATTCTAGAACTTTCACGTTGTTCCATTGAGGTGATATAGGGCAGTTCGCCCCATGAGGCTCTCTGAATGAAGAGAACTCGTGAGTAACGAATACCCCTATATCACATTTTGGTGAACCTGACGTGAAGAACATTGTTCTTTGAAAAGCTATAAATGGATTTAATAGGTTCTTTTGTTAGTTTTGTATGTAGTATTATCCAAAATATTAATGATATTCCATTTAATGCATGTGATAGTGACTTGGCTTTGTCCATGTCACTTCCTATCTTTGATTTTTCTCATGAGATTCATCTTTCTTTGGAGGATATCTTATTGCAAGAAGACAGAATCATTGATACCTTTCTCAATGTTACTCTACCTACTCTTCATTCTAATGCACTCTCATCTAGAGATGATGCATTCATGAATGATGAATCTACCTCTCATTCCAATGCACTCTCTTTTGGAGATGATGCATTTGTGAATGATAAATATCATCTTTGTTCTAATGCACCCTCTTCTAGAGATGATGCATTAGCGAATGATGAATCCCCTTCCACATATGATTCTCCTTGGATCGATGTTGAGAATGTCTTTTTAAGTAACTATTCCACATTTGATCCGGTTTGGATTGATGTTGAGAATATGTATTCAAGTAATTATTCTGCTAGTTGTAATGAGTCTGTAAACATGGTAGATGTCTCCTCTGCCCCTCAAGGGCCTAAGAGACTGATCATTCATGTGACTTTAGATAGTCCTGCTCCTAAAAGGATTTGTGCTAACAATGGTGTTCCATTAAATAGTGGATCTCATGATCTTTGAAAGGCTCCCTCTTATAGAGCAGTAGCCTATACTTATGAAAACATTATGAATAAACAAACAAGACTTCCTCAAGCTCCTAAACCTATAACTAAAGCACCTAGTGGTTACAATTTTTTTGGTGTGCTTTGGTTTATCAAGGTATGATTTAGGAAGCCTTGCAAAAGATCCTCTTGACTTCTTCCGTTAGGCTAGCAGATGTTGATGCATTGATGGTCTATATTCGTGTGGATTCGCCAAATATTATGTTCTATCTGCAAGAGCTCCCGCCCCTAGAATTATAGAAGCAAGTGGATCCTCTAATGATTATAGTCAATATTAATAAGATAGGCATTAGATGCACTCTCATTGATGTTGGTTTGACACTCAATGTATGTAGTATTGATCTACTACCTAAGATTAATATTGACCCATCCTCTCTTAATACTTCTTCTCTTGTCCTTCGTGGGTTCGATAATGTCGGTCAAAAAATCCCTAGGCATGGTAGTCTTGCCTTTGATGTTGGGACATGTTACTGTTCCTACCCTTGTATATGTCATGGAAAAAAAATATTCGTGTAACCTTCTTCTTGGTAGACTGTAGATTCACGCTATGGGTTTAGTCTCATCCACCTTGCATAAATCTATTAAGTTTATTTGTAACAATCAAGTAGTCACAATTAAGGTTGACCGTGAGGCTATGCACCTATGTGAGATAGCAGCTACTAGTCAAGCTCTAGTTGTGCCTACTCTTATTCCCTCAGTATCTTCTAGTGTGTCGATGTCTACCCCAACAATACCTACTGCAAAAGATACTCGTGAGGTAGACTTCCCTAAAGAAGATCCTTTTGAAGCAAGGAGTCCTAAGTTTTCTCCTTCCACCTCTTCTGAAAGGAATGCACATCTTAGTGGTGATTGGGGTCCTTTAGACTTTACAGAGGCCTTCGTTGGAGAATATAAAGTTGACCCAATCCACTTAAACCTTCTGACAACATCACCTACACCCACTATCAAAGATTATTATTCTTTTATATCACAAAGTAGGGAAAGCAATCATTGTAATATCCTTAGTATTGGTCCTCCTTCTGAGGGAGAAGATTATGCTTCAGCTAAGGAGGATAGTGTTGGAAATTCTATTAATAAGAATTATGGTGATACCATAGAGGAGTGTGATCCCCATTTTTGGGACAATGCTCTTTATAAGGATCCACCTTCTCTTCAAAACTTGCAAACATGTTATGGCCTTGGCTTTAGGCTCGTCTCTAAATGTGGCTATTAGCATAAAGGTTGTGGGCACAATGAACAAGGCATTCAAGTCCCTATAGAATTTGTGCCTCACAAACATAACTTAGGGTTTGGTTATTTGAATGAACAATCTGAAAGGGGACCACGGTTGAATGATGACATAAATTCCACTCAACCTTGTTCTTGTAGACTGATTTATCCTCCCTTGTCTTCTACCTTCATTCCTTCTTCCTCTTCTCATGAGAAGTCAAACCTTTCCCCACAAGTGAAAGGTTTGTTTCCCATTTCTCATCTTTTATCTGAGCAATAATGTATTTTGTTGCAGCTTCTGAAATCTTTCTTAATCACTCTTCCTTCTACACACAAGAAATCTCATGGACATGATAAAAATTCTTTTTGTGCATACCATCGAGTGCTTGGTCATTCCACCAGTGAATGTAAAGCCTTGAAGGATAAAATACAACAACTTCATGATTCAAGTGCCATCACTTGTTGATGCACCTACCTTTACCCTACATGACAAGTGATATCGAGGTTTACCTCTATCCTATTCCAAGTATCTTGCATAGTTCTCCTCCCCTGTACATTGGGGGCAATGATAACTCATTTTGGAGATATGTGGCCCTAATAAAGGACCCCTCTCTTTACTCTCTCTTCTAATTGAAGAGTCCCTTGAGTGGACCCCTCTTCCTTTTGAAAGGTTCTTGAGGGACCTCTTTGAAATCCTTTATTTTGAATGAACTATTTTGTGTCTTGCTTGGGGGCAGCCTGACTAGACCTTTCCTTTCAAACAACACATCCCTTGAGTGGACCCCTCTCCTTTTGAAGGGTTCCCGAGGGACCCCTTTGAAATTTTTTCGGTCTACGTGACTGGCCACTTTAGACATGTTCTTCCTGCACGTAGTCATATCAACACTTTTAGATGCATTATATCTACAGGTACACGTATCGATGCTTTAGACATGTCCTATCTGCGGGTAGAAATGTCACCACTTTTAGATGCATTCTATCTATGGGTAGACGTATCGATGCTTTAGACATGTTCTATCTACAGATAGATGTGTAGCCACTTTTAGATGCATCTTATCTACAAATAGATGTATCAAAACTTTTTGACATGTTCTATTTGAGGGTAGACATGTCGCCACTTCTTGACTCTGCAGATTTCACTTCTTGGGGTTTCCTTCATGTGAGAGTTCTTGAAGGATACCTTCCTTACAGATCTATGGGTCTGTAAGGTGCTTTCTCATCTTCTTCCATGTGAGAGTTCTTGAAGGATGCCTTCCTTGTAGGTTTGCAGGCTTCTACGACACTTTCTGGTGATACAGTTTCTCCTCGTTGAGTGGGTTTTTCTTTTATCACCTCTTTTGTGGTGTGGGTTCTACTCCTAAGTGGGTTTTTCTTTCACTATGCACTTTTTTCATCTCTCTTATCTCTTGCATATACTTGATTGAAGATATGCACCTTCTTCATCTTGAATATATGCTCCTTCTCTCTTCATCTTTGAATGCTTCTATGTATTATTTAGGGATGACGCATAGTATCGAGACAACCTTTTACATCAAGGTCTCTTTACTCTGCTGAATCAAATCCTTCAGCTTTTTATGATCTAATGTTGCTATCTGGTGCATGTTTTTCTTGTCTAATGTATTGGTTTTGTAGATCATCAGCCTGGGGGCATGCTTCCATGGTTCAAAGAGTTATATGCTTCCTCTACAGTATCCTTTTGGCATATGATGTTATTTATATTTAGTAGAGCTCCTTTAGCGTGCATATTAATGTAGATGCATATTCCCGCTAAAGTGGGGGGAAAATGTATAAGAGTGAAATTTCACCCTTGTGATTTCCCTTACATTCTTGTCTCCACTTTAGTGTCTGATCCTTTAGCATCTTAAGTAGGCTCATTTTAGCCCTTGCATCAACCATTTTTCCCCTCAATATGCTCCAACACCCCTTTCTAGTAGCCACCCTTGCATGTTAATTTTGCATCGGGCTTTGTGCCTTTCTGGTCTGTGTTGTTTTATAGCATGACGTGCCTAGACACTATCACATCGTGTAGATGTCCATGCACCACACTAGCGTCCTGTGACATTTCAACCCTCAGACCACCATTTTTTAGCATGTTTTCCACTTGTCATCTAACTTTTTCGGTGGAAACGGCTCAGGATTCTCTAAAATGGCCTAGGAAGCCTATTTTCCCTCCTTCAAAGTCCTTTTGCACTTCATTTGGGGGACTTCTTTTACAACTAGCTCTATTCTTTTAGTCTTTACCTTGACTCTATCATTTTATACAGCTTGTCGTAGCAGCTCCAAGCAGCTCTCTCAAGCTTCCATTATAACACTCTTTGCAATTTTATCTCCCTTCCATGGGTGTGAGCATCTTGGGATTCCATATCCCCTACTATTTGCACATTTACTTTGTGATATGGGTTCTCCTCCTTGAGTGAGGTTTTCTTGTATCACACACTTATTCGTGATATGGGTTCTCCTCGAGGTGGGCTTGCTTTTATCACACACTTATTCATGGTATGGGTTCTACTCCTGAGTGGGATTTGCTTTCACCACATGCTTTGTTCATCACACTCTTTATCTTCATGGCTATCTGTAGAGGTGGGAACACCAAAATGGGGGTTTGACTTAGGCAAACCCCTATACAACCCAAACATTCTCTCCAAACATCATGCTTGTAGGTTTTGAAGACATTTGTTCAATGGAAGCTTCATCGTTCGCACGGTTTTAATTACTTTTTTCCTTTTATTCTCCTTACCTTTATGATTTCTATTTCTTTATCTCAGTCCTATCATTTTTCAGGTATTTTATTGTATTATGTGGTCTTAGAATTTGGAGTATAAATAGTCACTTTAGGTATTTCTATGATAAACTCATCCTCTGATCCGTATGAGATGCCAACTCTCCTCTGAGACACCAACGTGCCACGCTGTCATGCACTCTCCCTGCTGACATCCTTTGGATGAGAGCCTACCAGTTTTTCCAGAGACCTTTTGTGACCTTCTCTTTCAGATTCTAGAACTTTCACGTTGTTCCATTGAGGTGATATAGGGCAGTTCGCCGCATGAGGCTCTCTAAACAAAGAGAACTCATGAGTACCGAATCCCCCTATATCACAAAACCAAAATGATGAAAGAAAGTAATGAGACATGCAATAATGGAATTGATTACCGAATATTCTTGAATGTCTTTAGAAGCTTTCTTGATGACTTGCTTGACTTGAGATGGAAGATTGGTGGATGAATGAATGATCAGAGATAAGAGATTTGAAAATGAGTTAAAATAGTTATATTTGTAGGAAATTCACCTATTTCACTCATTAATACTTCATCACAGGCCGACATGAAGCAAAATTAAATTCAAATTTCACTTTTTTCTCACTCAAAGCACAAAATTGAGCCAAATGGGGCTCATTTGCCACACATGGTGAATGGGTACCACCTGGATGGGACTTATTCACCATGCATGGTGAATGGGTCCTATAGGGGCCAATTTGATAGCTTAGATGCTAAGAGATGAGGAAATAAGGTCTAAAATGCAACCATGTTGGGTATTTGATCAATTTAAGCCTCAAGATGCACAATATCGATTAATATGGGACTATTAGTGATGATGGGAATTCCAAATAGTGCTTGGAACACAAAAAAATGAAGTGTGATCAAATGCACTTTACAACACTAAAATGAGGTTGACATAGCCTAGGAAGGCACAAAAACCAATGTGAATGTGCCAGACACATTACAACACTAGCTTATCATTAAGTTTAAGTTATAAGCCTTCTAGATTGATGAGATGATTTTATTACACATTTTATAATGTTTAATTAGGAATAAATGGGTTCATTAAGTCTACAAAAGTATGAAAGCATCTTACAACACTTTACAACACCTTTACAAGATGTCGTTAAAATCATGTTATTCAATTTATAAGGGCCCAAGACCTAGTGCGGATGCATAAAATGCCTCACAACACCTGAATCAAGGCCTCATTAAGCTAATTTATCATGAATTAATCCCGTGTCAAACAAAGGTTCCTTTTTTCTACGGCATAGGTAGGAATGGGTAGTTCAGTATTAGGGTCGATAAAATAAGGGGATAGATGGGCCTTTTTTATTTTTAGGTCTAAATTTTTTTATATTAGAGACAATCTGCATAAAATTGTCTCATCTCCTCTCTATCTCATCAATGCCTATCTAAGTCAGAATTGATAGTCCTAATGGCATCGACAATGTTTTGCATTGCAGATGAAAAATATCTCAAATGTGGTGGAATAAATGCTTCATTTTGCATAACATTGATTTGGCTTTGAATGGATGCCACTTTTTCATTTATACGTGCTCGCAAGTGAGCCTCATCTGATCCAACATGTGGTGGAGGTGGGATATGAGGTGGAGGGGGTGGAGGGGGAGGTGGAGGGGGTGGAGGTGGAGAGGGTGGAGGTGGAGGTTGTTGAGGTGCCAGATTGATAATATCATCAATCTTAAATTTATCCATGATATCTATATAAGTGTTCACCTACATTAAATTATACAAAATTAACATACAAACTTACAAAATTACAAGAAACAATTAAATTTGAAATGTACATGAAAATTTGTTTAAATAGGATATGCATACATATACATACACATACATACATTTATTGAACTTGAGCATGTGCATACAAATTTCAAAATTTAACATGTACATACATTTTAAATAAAAAATATGATGCATAATGCATGCATACATCATTCAACTAAACTATGTTTACATACAAATTTCAAAATTTAAGATCTAGAACTATGTAATTTTAATACATGTAGATACTAAAAAATAAATTGAAACATTCACAAAAAACTCATTTATGTCTAACACACACACACACACACACACACACACACACACATATATATATATATTACATTTTTCCAATAGGAGGAATCATGATCGTCATAAAATATATACTATTATAAGTTCATCATTATAAGTTCATAAATTCAACCAAATTCATAAATTCATGTCACTAAAAATATCCATCTAGCCAAAATCATAAATTCTTCACTAAAAATTTCCATCCAACCAAATTCATAAATTCATCACACAAAATATCCATAAAACCAAATTCATAAATACATAACTATAAGGTCATTTTCTTAATTTATAAAGTGTTGTGGCTCTCTACTGCATCTCTTAATTTCTTTGTGTTTTCCTTTTCAGAATCAAAAGTTCTCCTCTCCTCTAGCCATCATCGATGTTCATCTAAGATCCCATCCATAGCCCTAACAGTATCAACAACATTTTTCATCCTAGATACAAACATCCTCAAAGGTGGTGTGATACATTCTTCATTTTGAATAATGTTGATTTGATCTTGAATGGTTCTAACATTGGCATTGATTCATGCTTGTAGGTGAGGACCATCAGTTTCAGGTGGTGGAGGTTGAGAGTTATGAGGTGGAATGAGTAGATATGGAGGTTAAGGTGGTGGATATGGAGGGCATGGAGGTGGATTACAAATATGATTGAATTGATCCATGTGATCTCTAAGATATAAGTGAACCTACATTAGATTTGTAATCTCAAAATGTAAGATACATGTTTAGGAAATACCCTTAAACCATTCAATATAAATGGCCTAATTAAATACAAATGATAAAATGTGTAAGCCTCATTTATATCTAATTCATTTTACTTGAATGAAAAAATAATTAACTATTAATATAGGACAATTTATGAATGCTTTAGGGTTTATAGTTTAGAGTTTAGGATTTAGGGTTTAGGGTAATAGGATAGCTTAAGGGTATCTATGTAGTAAGGTCCTAGGACAAAATGACATGACTTAAGTGAATAAAATTTGGGGAAGTTTCCCAAGGCAACCGAATTTCGTTAAGTTCCTAGGTCAAAAAGATGGTTTAGAGTTTAGAGTGGAAGGTTTAGGATCCTAGCTCTTGTTTTGACTAATCAACCTCTCATGAAATCTCATTCATATTACAATCTTGCATGATCTTATTATTGTTAAATTTGGTTTCCTTTGGAAACTTCACCAAATTTTGAGAACCTCTTTGATCCCCTTAAGAAATGTCATATTAAGACCCCTTAAGACACCAGTTTATGATTTAGGGTGATAGGATGGGTTAAGATGATCTATGTAGTAAGGTCCTTGGATAAAATGACATGGCTTAAGTGAATAAAATTTGGTGAAGTTTCCCAAGGCAACCAAATTTCATTAAGGGCCTAGGAAAAAATGCACTTAGGGTTTAGGGTTTAGGATAATAGGATTGCTTAAGGGGATCTATGTAGCAAGGTCCTAGGACAAAATGACATGGCTTAAGGGAATAAAATTTGGTGGAGTTTCCCAAGGAAACCAAATTTCGTTTTAAGGTTTTAGGATAAAATGAATGCTTTAGGGTTTAGGGAACTTAGGGTGAAGTTTGGGTGGCCCTTGGAATAATGGACTTACAAGTTAGTGAACAACATTTTCTTATGGAACAGTTGATTGAGATAGCTCTTGTTTCGACTAACCAACCTCTCATGAAATCTCATTCATATTATAATCTTGCATGATATTATTATATTGTTAAATTTGGTTGCCTTGGAAAACTTCACCAAATTTTGAGAAGTTATTTGATCCCCTTAAGAAATGCCATATTAGGACCCCTTAAGACATCGATTTATGGTTTAGGGTAATAGACTGACTAGTTTATGAATATTTTTGATTTTACGAATAAACTGACTATTTCCATAATAGAAACACATAATTATGTATTATTAAGATTGAGTTTTATGTATACTTTAACTTGATATTGAAGTTTAATATACTATGAAAAAGTTGAATATTTCCCACTTAAATGAATTTTATGATATAAAATGTATAATAAAATTAGTTAATGTTGAATATTATTTTATTTTCGATTATTTGGAATTGAAAGAACCTAAAAGAAAGAAAAGAAAAATATTTAGATTCTTTTAGTGTCTAGGTAACTAGTGCAAATTGATATTTTAGACTAAACTAGAAGCCTAATTAACAACTAGTTGACTAGAATGAGTTAAGATTGTACAAGAGACAACACATGCAAACAAGAAATGGAAACAAGGTAGGAGTAAGAGAGATAAAAACATAAAATAGAAATGAATGCACATTTTTCTAATTAATTGACAATTGGAAATGGATTGTATAAGGATTTAGGAATTTTCTAACTAAATTTGCAAATAAACATTCAAAAATTATCAATTGTAACGATCCACTAGTCCCACAAGTGGATAATATTTATCAAATCCTATATTTAATTGTATAATATTTATCAAATCCTATATTTGATTGTCAATATCAAGGACCCTAATTTACTATGTATCAACCTAAATCTATGGAATAATTTCTTCGATAGGCATGGCTACATACTCGTCTCCATACAATGCAAATGAAATTTAAAGCATTTAACCAATGCATATCAATTTTTTCCATTATCAAATATTCTTGAGCCTGAAATCAGGGTTTTCATTTGAATGCAATTTTTTTTTGTTTGATTTCAATTTAGGGTTTTAGCAAAAAAAATTGTTTGAATTCAATTTAGGGTATGAAGAAAAAATAGGGTTTTCAATGCAAATTTTTTTGTTTCATTTCAAATTAGGGTTTTCAAATGCAATTTTTTTTTTGAATTCAATTTAGGGTTTGAAGAAAAAATTAGGGTTTTCAATGCAATTTTATTTTTCAAATTTCAAATTAGGGTTTTCAATGCAATTTTTTTTGTTTCATTTCAAATTAGTGTTTTCAAATGCAATTTTTTTTGTTTGATTTCAATTTAGGATTTCAAAAAGCAATTAGGGTTTTCAAATGTAATCTTTTTTTACTTCATTTCAATTTAGGGTTTTCAAATGCAATGTTTTTGTTTTCTTTCAATTTATGGTTTTCAAATGCAATTTTTTTTGCTTGATTGAACAATTTAGGTTTCAAAAGAAAAATTTTGTTCTTTAGATACAATTTAAGGATATTTTCCATTTCTAGAGGGTTTCGTTTCATTTTTTATTCTACTTCTACAAATTATCACTTCTATTACATGTAAATAAAATACACAAAAGCTAAATAAATTGAAAAAAAATGCTAAAACCTACTTTTGTATTAAAAATTTAAAAAAAGCATGAAAAAGCACAAAGATTGAGGGTGAAGGCATACCTAGAGGTCATTGGCTTCACTGTTGTCTCTGCTAATTTTATCCCAAGCTATGTTAATAACTAAATTTCACTTTTTTTTAAATAAATGTCACTTGAAAATGGGATCCCAATTTGTAGAAATCAGGATCCCATTTTGTAAAGATTGGGATCTCATTTATTAAAAAGTAGGATCTAAACTTCTTGTACTTACTCGACTATTTCCACATTTCATGGACTTAACTTCTTGCACTTACCAGATTATTTGTTAGTTTATTAATAATATTGTTGTGTGAAAATATATTAGGAATTAAATATCAACATATTATTCTTCTAATGTTCCAATTGTAAAAAATAATAAATAACAATTTGATTATTGTTGAGTTCTTGTCAAGGTTTCAGCATGAGTTCAATAATGATAATATTATTAATGTCTAAAGGATTGATGAATCAATAATATTATCGTCACTAAGTAATATTTATCAATAGCACCAAAAGAAGGGTAACAATATTAATAATGGATAACTTGTGATTAAGTGAAGTGAATACTACTTTTAATGGTTCATTGATCAAATAACAATAAAATGGTGTAAATGAGGCTTATGTAAAATTACTATTATTGATTGCTTGTTGGAACAATAATAACCCTTTTATTATACAATTAATGTTGATTATTATGAAAATTATCATTGAAGTTAATTATCAATAATAATGCATTGTTAACAATTAAATTGTGGCTAAATAATAGTTTCATTAATGGTTAATTTCATAACAATAGTATCCTAGTTAATGTTTGTATTTGATAACATTATTATTATCATTGAAATAAGTAGTTAATGAATAATAATACCTTGGTGAAAGCCCCCATGGGTTAGAGGAGTTGGTATAAGTCTTGGGTTTGCTCCCCAAGGTCTTGGGTTCGATTCTCTTTGGCCCGGATATTACCCCGCCTTGGATGTTGGGGGGAGATGTTGGTTATCCTGAGGCCATAGGGACTAGTCTCGCCTCAAGCTCACCCCGTAAAGGAACCTATAGGGACTGGTCTCGCCTCAATCTCGCCCCGTAAAGGGAACCCATTGGGCTTGAGTCACGTGGATACCCTTCGAGACCAAAAAAATAAATAATGCCTTTGTGAAGAATAGCTATGGTAACATCTTGAATATACCTTCAGTTGTGTTCTTCATGCAATGACATTTTGTAATGATAGTTATAACATGCATTAAGTTATTTGAAAAGCAGGTTTTGAATTTAACCAAAACCATTTACAAATAGGTTTTAATAGGACCCAAAACCTATACATGGACAATCATGCTGCCAAAAGAAAAAACAATGAATAGCTAGGAGCGAAATAGCAGCAACACTTGAAAGGATCACTAAGACAACCTTAAATTGTAGCAAAACCAAGCTACAGAAAATGGTTTTGAAAGGAATGATTCAAAACCCAATAAAACCAAGTTTTTGTAGGGACCCTAAACCCAAAGGTTTTGAGGAGACCTTAAACCCTTTACAACCAGGTTTTGGTAGGGATGATGAACCCTTAGACATCACCTACAATAGCCATGCAACAACAAACTAGTCACTCCATAAGACAAAAGAACCACCTGAGATACAAGAAACCATCAACATGTAACAACCAGACAACAACATAACACATAGCATCAACACCCACCCAAATCTCCAAGCCATTGGCTGAAATAGCCAAATCATAGAAAACCAAATGTTTAGAAAAAACAAAGTCCATCAACACCCCCTCTCCACCTCTATAGGAATAGTCACCATGGAAACCCAAGCTTCCACTATAGAGGAATACCAGCCAATCCACATTCCACCTCCATAGGAATGGCCTCCTCCTTAATAGAAGTTGCATTGGGGAAAACTCGCAGAAGAAGTTTGAACAAACAACCATTCCATCATCACCCATCTCCACCACAAAAGGAGAGGTCTCAACCTCCATACAAGAGGTTTCCACCTCAATAAGAGACACCAACTATAGGACATAGAAGAAAGCCAACACTATAGCAAAAAAGAGTTAACATAGTAATTAGGTGAACCAACAACAATAGGGTCTTCAGTATGAACAAAGTAAGCAACCCTATCAAATCCAAACCAAGGGTGGAAACAACACCATTAAATTCCTATGAAGGAAGAGAAACCAATGAACTAAACAACTCAATATCCACCTCAAAAGAGGAATTCCCATCAAAAGAAAGGGAAGCCAAGACTCCCTTAGGCACGAAGAACAAGTGGGACAACAAAAAAAAAATGTTAGAAAAACTAGCCAGTAGCTTCACAAAAAAAACCTACATCAACATCAACACCAAAATTCACCAAGAACACTAGGGACTTGAAAGAAAAAATCCCAACCAAGAAGGAAAAGTCTGGTAAAATCCCAGACAACAAGAGAGGAACCAAAGGATAAAAAACAACAAAATGAGTAGCCTCATGAATAGGCAAAGAAAACAAAACTGAAGAAAATCCATTGGGATCCAAGAGAAGCAGGACAAGGCAAGGAAATCTCCCAAGCAGAGAGACTAGAGAAAAGGAAAGACCATGAAGCATAATCTCTAACCCTACATGCCAGTCAAGGTCTAAAACATGCCAAAAATTCTCCACAAACAACTCCACCAAAGAAAAACCTAAAACCATATCCCACATCAAAGAGGAAGTCCCACAGAAGCACAACTCCAAAGCCACTTCGAAAGAAAGCTCCAACAAAGAGGCGCTGGAATAGACAAGGCCATGAGAGCCCCTAAGTGGAAATAGTAGAGAGAAGGAAAAACTGTTAAAATGAACATTTGACCCTACATGCCAGTCAAGGTCTAAAAAATGCTAGAATCTCTCCACAATCAAACCCACTATACGCATCCCAACAACCACACCCAGTTGTTGTGCATGTTTTACACACATGCCCTGCCATAAGCAGGGACCCCCTTTTTTTTTCACTCTTGACAGACTGCTTTGCTCCTGTCTTGTTTTGCATGCCCCATTTTCCAAGCCTAAATTGGTCATGTGCCTTCAAACTATCAAATCCCCTACCCAAATTCACCTACTTAGGGTATTCAAATCTGCGGAGAAATGAGGTCCACCATCCCCTTTTCTTCCTTTTGTCTTGTTCTTGTTGTTTTGGAACATCTGTGGACCCCCATCTCTCTCGTTTCCACATTTTTTACTTTGGGAGCAACCTTTTTTTTTGATCTGGGATGTGTTTGAAGTGTATAAATGAACTGCCAAGGTTTCATCAATGTTCCATTAAGTTTCGATGGTTTCATAACTTTCCCTCCGGAATTCCCTTCCATCTTGGTTGTTTGGAAACATCAGTGGACCCCCGTCGCTCCCAATTCCACATTTTTGACTTTGGGAGCAACCTTTTTTTGGATCTGGAATGTGTTTGAAGTGCATAAATGAACTGCCAAGGTTTCATCAATGTTCCGTTAAGTTTCGATGGTTTCAAAACTTTCCCTCCAGAATTCCCTTCCTTCTTAGCTGTTTGGAAACATCCGTGGACCCTCCTCGCTCCCGTTTCCACATTTTTGACTTTGGGGGCAACCTTTTTATGGATCTAGGATGTGTTTGACATGCGTAAATGAACTGCCAAGGTTTCTTCAATGTTCCATTAAGTTTCGATGGTTTCAGAACTTTCCCTCCGGAATTCCCTTCTTCCTTGGTTGTTTGGAAACATCCGTGGACCCCCGTCGCTCCCGTTTCCACAGTTTTTACTTTGGGGGCAACCTTTTTTGGATATGGGGTGTGTTTGAAGTGCATATATGAACTGCCAAGGTTTCGTCAATGTTTCGTTAAGTTTCGATGGTTTTAGAACTTTCCCCCTGGATTCCCCTCCTCCTTGGCTATTTGGAAACATCTGTGGACCCCCGTCGCTCCCGTTTCCACATTTTTTACTTTGGCAGCAACCTTTTTTGGATCTGGGGTGTGTTTGATGTGCTTAAATGAACTGTGAAGGTTTCGTCAAAGTTTGGTTAAGTTTCAGTTGTTTCAGAGCTTCGTCCCCCTTTTGCTATTTTGGAACATCCGGCGACCACCTCCCTTTTGGGCTCTAGAGCCCGGCCCCTCTGTGGCCGTTTCTAGGCCTCCGCCTCTTCATGGCCATTTTGAACATTCGGTGACCACCTCCCTTCTGGCCTCTAGAGCCAGGCCCGTCCATGGCCATTTCTGGGCCTCTGCCTCTCCATGGCCATTTTGAACATCCGGTGGCCACCTCCCTTCCATCCTCTGAAGCCTGGCCCCTTCGTGGCCTTTTCCAGGACTTTGCCTCTCTATGGCTATTTTGAACATCTGGCGGCCACCTCCATTCCGGCTTTCGGAGTATGGCCCCTTTGAAGCACGCATTAGTGTTTATGGTCCAAATGAGCTCCAAATATGAATATCAAGATATTTTGATGATGCATGGATAGATCCAATATGAAATTTGTAGGTTTGACTGACATTTTCCTTAACTCATGTATAAATGCACTTACAACACTTCGTGTTTGCAGGAGTCAAGAAGCTTTCCATAGGTCTATCAAAGAGGCACATTGAGGGAGTTGTCCTACCTTTTTCTAGATGATGATGATTTCGAAGGAGCTTTCCACCCAAATTAGGGGCCACCAATCCATTGATGCCAATCGTCAACGGGCTCATTTGATCAAAGGAAGAACACTGTAAGCACATCAAGCAAAAAACAATTTTCAGACAGTTTTAGCTACAGTGAAAAGGGAAATCAACTAAATGACGAAATTGCTACAGTGACTGGCACTAGATGACAAAACAGAGAAAAGGAATGTATTTTAAATTGCTAGATAATGTGGGGTAGGTGAAACCCTAATGTAATTGAATCTCGGTCATTCGTTGCAAATTGATCCTAGCCATTGATTTGGGCTTTCAAAAACTATAAATAGGGGTTTGCCCCTCATTTGTAAGAGTTGGAGAGCTGTTGTAAAAAGTATTTTGCAACAATAGAAGACAACATTGCATGATTTTATGGATGTTCTCTTTGATTTTGCTCATCTTGCATGCATGGTTCTACTTCCATATTAGTTTTAGTAGTAGTTTCTTGAATGGCTGTCATGATGGTGTTGTTGTTATAGTATTTGAACTTTCAGCTCATACTTTTTGTGGTTCATTGATGATGAATCACTTTGAAAGCTAGTCTGAGCCTCTTTCCTTTATTGCTGCAACTTAGTTCGATTGCATGTACATGATGTGTGTATGTGATGTGAAAATTTGCAATCCTTAGAAGATTGCACTAGTTTTGTGTAGCTGTAGGTTTCTCTTGGTAAAGCAAAAACTTAGTTTAGGAAGCCTGTCTACTTTAGCAACCACCATCGTTACTGTTCATTCATAGCTTAGCATTAGAATAGCTTTCTTAACCCTTCTCCTTTTGCTATTTCTTTTAATCCTTGGTTAGAGTAGGACCCAAAGAATCACCATGAAGCTAAATCAAATGAACTTGATGAGTTTCAGCTTGTTGTTTTGAGTGTACAACCACTATTCATTCACTTCTAGCACTTTGAAACTACATTTGCAAACCCAACTTCCCATGCTTTGTAACTCATCCATAAGACCGCCTTGTGATTCCAGCAAATCACATCAAACAACTAAGATATTCTAAGCACTGTCAAGACCTGACATTAGAGACCTTGGGATAGTGTTCTACAATCTAATTGTGGAAGATTGTCTTTCAAGAGAGGTAGTGCATCTACGTATTGCCTGTGTTGAGAAGTGCATAAAAAACACATCAACAGAACTGGCGCTAGAAGGAGGGCTGACACATTGGGAATACAAAGTTCAAGGTTGGAAGTGATTCATTTTATGCCCTCCTCCTCCTAACATCATCAACAGAACTAGTGCTAGAAGGAGGGCTAACATGTTGGGAATACAAAGTTCAAGGTTGGAAGTGATTCATTTTATGCCCTCCTCCTCTTAACGCCATCAACAGAACTGGTGCTAGAAGGAGGGCTGATGCGTTGGGAATAAAAAGCTGAAGGTTGGAAATGATTCATTTTATGCCCTCCTCCTCCTCCTAACACCATCAATAGAACTGGCACTAGAGGGAGGGCATAACATGTTGAGGCTACAAAGCTGAAAGTTGGAATTCAAAAGAACACTTTAAAGAGGAAATCTTAGATAGGTAGATCTCTTTCAATGCTAAAAATCAAAAAAAATTGAAGGAAAAAGAAGCTGAGTCAAAATGGAGCAGAATGCACAAATTGACATCACTTAGCTGCATGCAAATTTGAACAAGAGACTGAAGAAGCCATTGCAACAATTTTCATTAGCAGATAGATGTCAGATCCATCGCACTCATAGGCACAATGATTTGGGATGTCTCACATTTTTTAGCAAAATTGAAAAGGTCTTGCAAGGAAAAATCCCCTTTTGGGAAATCTATTTGCCTTTAGCCCTTGTAGACCAGGAGGAAAAATTGACAAGCATGGTAGCCAAGGCATTCAAGGATCTGATCCAAGAACATTTGAGCAGCAAGGATGGACCAAGATTGGAGGAAGTACTAATGGAAAGTTGGTGTAGATTTCACAATGCACCACATTTAGAATTTATGTGTCCATCATGTGACAACATCATCGCTCAAGCCAAGGGTTGTTTGGACAAGTTGGAGCAGCCAACTCTCAATGAGGAGAAGTCATCCCATGAGGCAGAAGAGTTGTCAACATTTTTAGGACAGCACCTTGAAGATAAACCAACTAGTTGGACACAAGTTGGTGTTGGGACAAAAGACATAGAAAATGAAAACCGAGGGGGAGGAGCTAAAAGTCTTGGGACAACAAAGAGCATTGATGAAAATTTTACTGTAACCAGTTTAGTAGGATTTCCCTCCATTGAAGAAGAGCAGTTCTCCACTCAAGAAGAGGAACGAACATCAATTGAAGATGAATAAATAGAATTTGTAGCAGTATATGCTAGGACAGCCAACACAGATGCTGAAAATCAAGAAGAGGAGGTTGAAAGCCTTGGGGCAGCAAAAGGAGATGGTCAAAGCATAAGCAAAATCAGATTGGAAGCCTCTCCATCTACAATGACAGTGATCAAGAATCTAAAAATGCGGATTTGGAGAGGGAACAATCACTTGCCATGGTTGTCTACCATCAAGCTTCTTTTTCAAGTGATGATGAGGACCGATCACAGAGAGATATGACCAACTCATCTCCAGGTTGGCAAAGGATTGGTCAGAGCTGAAATACCAAGTGGACTTGGAGGTGTTGTTGCTACTGATTTGGTGCAGACTTCATGATTCATCACACTCATAGTTCACATGTGAACTATGCCAAGAAGCCATTAAGAAAGTCAAAGAACAAGCAATGAAGCCAAGTGCCCGACCTCCTCTACTTGCTGCCCATATCAAAGAAGAAGACCAAAAGTATGAATCAAGTGATGGCTTAGCTGAAGGTGGACTTCAAGAGGATGTTGGGGCAGCAATAGAAGAAGGACAACAATACGGTCTTGGACTTCCAAGCAATGAAGTAGATCAAGCGGGAATGCTGTCCACCAGTCACCAAGAAGTTCTTCCTCTTGAAGAGCAATTGTGTACCATGGACGATGGGATTTTTGGCGAGTCTTTAGAGGGAAATTGTGTAGTAGAATTTAGTCTCCTTGATGAAGTTCCATCAATTGATGACTTTTTTCCATCAGGAGCTGCACTAAGGCGGTATGCTCATGTCGAGGAAGAGCACATCCCAGAAAACGGTAGCGATGAATACATACTCCTTGAGCCCCTGAATGGTGATGCACTAGAGTTTCCATATTGGGAGAGGAGATCCTTCTCCATTTATAGCGATAGTGAGCACAAGGAAATGAGTGAATGTCATGATGAGATGCATGAACATCAAAAAGAAGAAGACAAAGGTGGAGGTGCTAAGATAGTTGCTAACAGAGATGAAGCACTCGACCGACTACAAGATGCAACTTGGAGTTGTTCCTCCATGATCGTTGTTGATCCTCCTTCATATTCAGATGGCTCCAATAGGATAGATTTGCATATTTCATCATCCCATGACACTGAACATCATGAAAATAAGGCTGACACCTGGGAAAGGAGATGGGATAGCATGTTGCCCCTTGAAGACAGCAATCAAGAAGAGGTTTGGGCAATGGAAACCCAGGCAGATGAGGTGTACTTCCTCGAGGAACAACCAGTGGAGGTTGTGGGTCCCATTGGTAGATTGGAAGAGTTGTTTGCTTCCCCATCCTCCCAGCCTTATGCCAGCTTAATGTCTGAAGTGTTGAACCCTCCACCGCGCCCACCCGAGGCTGCCAATGCAATGATCAAGGATGTTGTGCTTGCTCTCGACTATCTAATGCTGCCACCTCCATGTGATGACATCCAGGTTATATCCTTCCTTGCTCCAATTAATTTTCATAGCTGCCCTTATTATTTTGATTATGGGAATGAGGGAAAATGAACATGTTTATGGATTAACCATGGGTTGAACAAGCCTCCTCAATTGCTGATTTTTCATGATGAGGTGATTGAACTTGAGTGCTGCAACATTGAATTTCTTTTTTCAGAATATAAAGATAAGTTTGCATGGTTAAGAACAATAACAATCACCCGTTTGCTTGTGCATGAATTACGAAATCCAATGAACGTTAATGTTGGCTTGTCCTGCCTGAACATAGTGTTTTGTAAATATCTTTGTACATAGCCTATTTTGAGTAGTATAGGTTTCCTGTAAATACTCTGCTTTCCTGCTTTCCTTAGGTTAGTTAGTTTGTGGTAGGTTGTTTGCTTTCACTTTGTTGTTGCTTTGCTCAGGGTCCCTTTGCTTTTAGCTAGGAACGTTTTTGTGCACAACAACCATACGTATTTCCTAGGGTTGTTCCACGTATTTCTTTGTCAAACTCTAATCAAGTCTTCAGAGTGGATGGTGAAGGTCTTCTGTTAGTGTCAAGTGATCTAGATGTTTGATTCAAAGAGGATAATTTGTTGGTTTAGTCCAACTCTAACGTATTCTAAAATCTTACCGCTCTTACACATCTTAAGAATTCAACGGTCATTGTAGGGCCATTTGTAAAGTCTAGTTAAGTGAAAAATCTAAAATTCTGCTCCAGTGCCACTGTGATTCTTAGCCCTGAGTGTGAGCTTCAATGCTTGCAGGTTGAAATAAAAGAGCTAAAAAGAGAAAAATAAGAAAGAAAGAAATAAAACATTGAAAATTAAAAGAAAGAGAAAATTCAACTTTTTGGCGGTATTCAAACAACTCTACCAGGGCTATGGATGCCCGGCCGATAGTAGAGCAATGTTCAAGAGAATCACATCGATAACCTCGTCAGGGCTATGGATGCCTGACTGGCAGCGAGGCAATGTCCTGGATGCTTTTGGAGTTGGAATAAACTGCGTAGCTTAACTTGACGGAGCTTAGGTTCCTGTAGCAATTGAAGGATGGGAATTAACGCAATTGCACACAGTTGGATTTTTAGCATACTGAAGGTTGGGTTGGCTAGTCGATTTAATTCTTTGGTTGGGCATCTGGTTTGTTTGCCCTAGTGTGAAGGTCGAAACCAAAGATTCTAGGTTCATGATTCTAGTTTATCATCAAAATGCTCTGGAGCATTTCCCCAGTGAGTTGTGCATGTTTTACACACACGCCCTACCAAAAGCAGGGACACCCTTTTTTTTTCGCTCTTGACAGGCTGCTTTGCTCCTGTCTTATTTTACATGCCCCATTTTCCAAGCCTAAATTGGTCATCTTCCTTCAAACTATCAAATCCCCTATCCAAATTCACCTACTTGGGGTATTCAAATCTACGGAGAAATGAGGTCCACCATACCCTTTTCTACCTTTTGTCTTGTTCTTGTTGTTTTGGAACATCCGTAGACCCTCGTCGCTTCTGTTTCCACATTTTTGACTTTGGGAGCAACCTTTTTTGGATCTGGGATGTGTTTGAAGTGCATAAATGAACTTCCAAGGTTTCGTCAACGTTCCGTTAAGTTTCGATGGTTTTAGAACTTTCCCTCAAGAATTCCCTTTCTTCTTAGTTGTTTGGAAACATCTGTGGACCCCCGTCACTCCCGTTTCCACATTGTTTACATTGGGAGCAACCTTTTTTGGGATCTAGGATGTGTTTGAAGTGCATAAATGAACTGCCAAGGTTTCATTAAAGTTTCGTTAAGTTTCGATGGTTTTAGAACTTTCCCTCTGGAATTCCTTTCCTTCTTGGCTGTTTGGAAACATCCGTGGACCCCCGTCGCTCCCGTTTCCACATTTTTGACTTTGGGGGAAACCTATTTTTGGATCTAGGATGTATTTGATGTGCGTAAATGAACTGCCAAGGTTTCGTCAATGTTTTGTTAAGTTTGGATGGATTCGGAACTTTCCCTCTGGAATTCCCTTCTTCCTTGGCTGTTTGGAAACATCCGTGGACCCCCGTTGCTCCCGTTTCCACATTTTTTACTTTGGGGGCAACCTTTTTTGGATCTGGGGTGTGTTTGAAGTGCATATATGAACTGCCAAGGTTTCGTCAATGTTCTGTTAAGTTTCGATGGTTTTAGAACTTTCCCCCTAGAATTCCCTTCCTCCTTGGTTGTTTTGAAACATCTGTGGACCCCCGTTGCTCCCGTTTCCACATTTTTTACTTTGGGGGCAACCTTTTTTGGATCTGGGGTGTGTTTGATGTGCTTAAATGAACTGCCAAGGTTTCGTCAAAGTTTTGTTAAGTTCTAGTTATTTCGGAGCTTCATCCCCCTTTTGTTGTTTTGGAACATCCAGTGACCACCTCCCTTGGCCTTTGGGCTCGGCCCCTCTGTGACTGTTTGAGAGCCTTCACCTCTCTGTGGTCATTTTGAACATCGGTGGCCACCTCCCTTAGGCATTTGGAGCCCACTCCTCTGTGGGCATTTCCTAGGCCTCCACCTCTCTGTGCGTTTTGAACATCCGTGGCCACCTCCCTTCCGACCTCTGGAGCTCGGTCGCCGTGGCCTTTTCCTTTCACGCTCTTATGGCCGTTTTGAACATCGGCGTACCCGTTCATCTCGGGCGGACCCTGAAGCGCGTTAATGTTTATGGTCCAAATGAGCTCCAAATATGAATATCAAGATATTTTGATGATGCATGGATAGATCTAATAGGGAATTTGTAGGTTTGACTGACATTTTCCTTAACTCATGTATAAATACACTTACGACACTTCGGGTTTGTAGGAGTCAAGAAGCCTTCCGTAGGTCTATCGGAGAGGCCCATTAAGGGAGTTGTCCTACCTTTTTCTAGATGATGATGATGATTTCTAAGGAGCTTTCCACCCAAATCAGGGGCCACCAATCCATTGATGCCAATTATCGATGGGCTCGTTTGATCAAAGGAAGAACATTGTAAGCACATCAAGCAAAAGACAATTTTCAGGCAGTTTTAGTTACAATGAAAAGGGAAATCAACTAAATGACGAAATTGCTACAGTGACTGGCACTAGATGACAAAATAGAGAAAAGACAAGGAATGTGTTTTAAATTGCTAGATAATGTGGGGTAGGTGAAACCCTAATGTAATTAAATCTGGGTCATTCATTACAAATTGATCCTAGCCATTGATTTGGGCTTTGGAAAACTATAAATAGGGGTTTTCCCCTCATTTGTAAGGGTTGGAAAGATATTGTAAAAAGAATTTTGCAGCAATAGAAGACAACATTGCATGATTTTATGGATGTTCTCTTTGATTTTTCTCATCTTGCATTCATGGTTCTACTTCCATATTAGTTTTAGCAGTAGTTTCTTGAATGGATGTCACGATGGTGTTGCTGTTATAATATTTGATGAACTTTTAGCTCATGTTTTTTGTGGTTCATTGATGATGAATCACTTTGTAAAGCTAGTCTGAGCCTCTTTCCTTTATTGCTGCAACTTAGTTCGATTGCATGTACATGATGTATGTATGTGATGTGAAAATCTATAGTCCTTAGAAGATTGCACTAGTTTTGTGTAGCTGTAGGTTTCTCTTGGTCAAGCAAAAACTTAGTTTAGGAACCCTATCTACTTTAGCAGCCACCATTGTTACTGTTCATTTGTAGCTTAGGATTATAATAGCTTTCTTAACCCTTATCCTTTTGTTGTTTCTTTTAATCCTTGGTTACAGCAGGACCCAAAGCATCACCATGAAGCTAAATTAGATGAACTTGATGAGTTTTAGCTTGCTATTTTGAGTGTACAACCACTATTAATTCACTTCCAACACTTTGAAACTGCATTTGCAAACCCAACTTCCCATGCTTTGTAACTCATCCATAAGACCGCCTTGTGATTCCAGCAAATCACATCAAACAACTGAGATATTCCAAGCACTGTCAAGACCTGACATTAGAGACCTTGGGATAGTGTTCTACAATCTGATTGTGGAAGATTGTCTTTCAAGAGAGGTAGTGCATCTACGCATTACCTGTGTTGAGAAGTGCATAAAAAACACATCAACAACAGTGCCAAAGAAAAAGCCTAAAAGAATTCTAGCACCAAAGCCATCAAGACAATCAAGCCCTTAGGAAGAAGCAAAAAGGAACCCAACCGTACACCTAGTAAAGAAGAATTGCAAAAAATGCCATAGGGTGAATGCAACAGCTAGACCCAAAACACACCTCAGCAGGAAAAAATAGTAGCCAACACCGAACCACATCATCCTAGAAGGATGATAGCAAGAAATAGATCTACAAGAGCACATCCCAGGCCAAAGACAACAACCAACACCACTGCATAGTAGTCCCATAGAATGGCACTAGCAACAAGCAAGGAGAGCCCACATAGAAAGGGAGTAGAGAGCAGGAAAAACAATAAAGCTCAACAACAAACCTGACATGCCAACCAGAGTCAAAGGATAGCCAGAAACTCTCCACAAAACTCACAGCCACTAATAAACTAGTCCACACATTGAAAGCCAAAAAACAATTTAGAGCCACGGTAATATCAGACACCCCACTGAAAGTGAGAGCAGCCAAGAATTGTCATCATCATTTGATTCAGACCCACCATCTCCCTCCACATCTGAGGATTTCAAAATCCCCATCCTACTCCATTTCCTGCTCATGCGCTCCATTAGAATGGTTTTTTTCTTTAATTTATTTAAGAAGTTAATGCATTCTTTAAAAGTAAAAATAAAAATTAGTTGGATTTTTTTAGAAAAATTTTTGGACATGACACATTAATAATATACATGGCAGTTGTAACTATCAAAAACTATGCAATTATGAACTTATTCAACGGTGTTACATCTATACTTTATAGAGTATAATCATGTTATTGTATTCTATGTCACTTTCATTGGCTTGATCCCCATATCTTGTACGTGACTAATATTTCCATGTACAACAACACCAAATGCATTGTCAGTTCTTGTTTACGAGATTACATTACAATCTAGAAACAATAATCCTGAGAGGGGTATTCACAATGTGTATACCATTAGTAGCAGCAATGGGGATCTTTTGTCTCTTGTTTTCTTTAACTGATGTGGAGGGATCTCAAGTAGAATACAATGGTACTTCAATGATCATTGACGGCCATAGAAAATTGCTATTTTTAGGATCCATTCATTATGTACGAAGCACTCCTGAGGTCAGTGTCTTCATCTTTGCAATATTCTTCACAGTTCTGCCATTAGGTCATATGTCATTGTTTTGTCCTATACACAAATTTCTTTCATTTCAATACATGTCATTGTTGAGGATATATATAATGTATATATATTTTTTAATGTATATATCACAAATGTGGCTTGGACTTATTGACAAAGCAAAAGAGGGTGGAATGAATTGTATTGACACATACATATGCTGGAGCACGCATGAACCAAAACAATTCCAGGTGAAAATTAAAAAAAAAATTGGGGTGGATATAACATGTATATATAGACATACATATACATTAAACTAAGTATTGTACTTTGTAATTGCAATTTAATTTTGAAGGAAGATTTGATCTGGTTAAATTTTTGAAACTAGTACAGTCCAAAGAACTGCATGTAAATCTAAGAACTGGCCCATACATCAATGCAGAATGGAATTATGTGTAACCATGATATTCTGAGTTCTCGATATTAAATAATTTATTAGTGTTATTTACTTAGTGTAATACTATACTAGTAGTTTTAATATATTAAAATTCATCAAATTTTGCAGTAGAGTTAGTATGATGATGCTAAATAGTTTTATGTGCTTTAGACAAAAATAGCTATAAAACCTATTAAAGTGTATCATTTAAAAGAAAAAAAGACTGCAATAGTTGAACTATTTTAAAGAGGGAAGAAAGGTTTTTTCAAAAGTGATTCTCATTGGTACATTAGGATGAAGGGTTTGTGGTAGGTTAGGATTGAGTATGTTATTTATTAGGTTTTTTTGTCATTTTGATTACTTTTGTATTGAATTTGTTATGTTTGGATGTTTTACTTTTGTGGAATTTATTTTGTTTATCTCAGAATGTTCTAATTTTGTTGTTTTATGACTTTTGTTTTATTATATTGAGTTTCAAGATCTTATGGATCCTATTTTTACCCTTTAATAAAAAATAAATTTGCTTACCATGAAAAATCCTTATATGAAAATAAGATTCTTTATAGTAGTTAAAATTTTAATAATTCTTCATACCACGCAAACATTGTTAATAATACATTGATTTCCTATGTGATATGTTGAGTAGGTTAGCAAAAATATGTAAATGGAATTTTTTTTGTTTTAGTCTTAAATTCTACCAAAGAGATTAGTAGGTTTCCATATAAATCCAAAAACCATTTACTTATAGATCTTTGTAATATGGTTGGGCTTAAACAAGACACTCTAAGCATTGACTGTTGTGATTATTGTTCCATGTGGGTCCTTCTTAACTCAACTCTTTTGTTAATTTTAACCCAACCCTCTTTCAATTTATGTTCTTGTAGCATTAACATGTTTGTGGTACCTATATTTGTCAAACTATCATAGTGTTAGATATCCCTTTAGCCAACAAGATTATTATTTTTCTTTAGTAGTTCTATTTTGTCTAGTTTTATAGGGGATATGTAAACAAAGTTTTGAAATTATTATTATTCTATCATAACATGAACATATGAATGCATGTAGTTTTTTATACTATTCATAAGAAAAATTTATAAACATAAATAAAATAAGAATAAAAGAGTAAAAAAATTGTTCAATAAACCTAAACAAAATAGAATTGTTAGGGTAGAAAAATAATCCTATCATCTACACTCTGACAGGGTAACAAATACAAGCATAACAAGTGAAATTGGAAAAGGATCAGATTAAAAATAGAAGAAAATTTGAGTTAAGAAGGACCCACATAAAAAAATCACCTAAACAATAAAGAATGTATTATTTAAGTCCACCTTGATAATATCAAATCATATATGACTAGCATATATATCTTCAAGTCATATATATAAATAACAATGAGATATATCTTTCTAAAGACACCTGAATGGAATAGTTTTAGCATACCATGATGGGGGTACACAGGCTGAGTAAAGAAGTCACCTAATTTATCCAAGATCATTGAGGATGGGATTGGATGCTCCAATGCAGTAGTAGTTTGGTCGAGTCAAGAGAAGGCCTTCCTACCTTTAGAACACACGAACATTGAAGAAGATACTTTCAATCCTCTATTTGAACTATGCACATACTGCTTGTTGTAGATCAAATTAGGTCAGATGACACGAAGAAACCGGTTACTAACTTGTCTATCTTCCCATGAATAAACAATGCTACAAACTAGCTACATATGAGAGATGAACATACATCATGCGTAGAAATTAAAATGAATTAATCTAGTTAAAAAGTCTATTGACAAGCATAAATAATTGGTAAGAAGAAAAATGCACAAAAAAGATTAGGTCACAGTGCAAAGGAGATGCATAGTAG
This sequence comes from Sequoia sempervirens, assembly GCA_007258455.2. Taxonomy (NCBI): domain Eukaryota; kingdom Viridiplantae; phylum Streptophyta; class Pinopsida; order Cupressales; family Cupressaceae; genus Sequoia; species Sequoia sempervirens. The sequence continues at coordinate 26,859 of VDFB02144898.1, forward strand.
GGAAGTCAGAGATGAAGGTGTAGGAATTACAGGTAATAGGATTATGCAGAGCAATGGTGTTGAATTCTATTATTAAAAAAATATCTTCAAAATCTTAATCAATATCTTATAAGGTGTATTCATTCTAGAAAGATCTTTAGAATTTGAATGCATGGCATAGCATAGTTTGTTTTCCATCCCATGTCTAAGTAATTACTATTTTTGGTCATCTTTACCATAAGCATTAGTCCTCTTACTCTTCTAACTATAATTTTGTGGCCTTCCAATGTTACTTCTAGTTGTGTCTTCAATCATCCATCTTGTAAACTGAAAGCCATGAGATGTTTGTCAAATTTCAGCATTGAGCCTCAATCTTACAAAATCAAAACAATTCCACGATAGAGCAATCACTCTACACTACCCAAATGCCAAATTTTGGATAAAGAAAATTCTTGATAATGTATATTGCAAAGCTACTAAAGTGTCCTAAATAGGGGGGAACTTCCTTAAAGTTGAGACTTGGCATTGGGAAAAAACTTGATCAAAACTAGGAAAAAAAATTAATATCACATATAAGAATTTCCTTTCTTTATTATTTTTTCAGTTTTTAAGGAGACTCGGTTAGATTTTAGTCAGTACTCTGAGTCTCAATATTATTGAAAAATACCAATTGAACAAGACCAAGGACTTCCCAATTGATACTTAAATATTCCATGTGTATTGACCTAGAAGATTCTTCATGTTTAGGCACAACGAACAATCCATTCTCTAATATAAAAAAAATGAACCCTTTCAAAGTGGCATGAAAATTTATATAGAAATAGAAACTCACCAATTTAAAATTTCCTTGATGAGCTCCAATATGAAGAGGATCCGAAACCCCATCATCTACTTCATCAGGGTTGGGCATGACCGCTTGCATGTCAACCATCACTAGAAAAACCCAAATTAAAAGAGGATTGAAATTTTTCTTCCACCCTATTAAGTGATGCTTTGGCATGTCCAAGTTTGTTGCTAATCTTGTTCATTTCCTATTCTAACAAAGAGTCAGGTAGAGTCAAGAAAAATGCATTCCTTCGAGTATAGCTTACAAAAGCTGACATAGGAAGGTAACATTCCATTTTCCTAAGTTGCTAAGTAAAGATTCACCTTGCTTGTTGGTCAATTAATTCTACACAAACTATACTTGTTCCCTAATCAAATCTAGGCCAACTAAAAGAAAAGAAAACCCTTGAAAGAGTAAAATATAGAAATGAATCCCTTGAGAAGCCATCAAGCTCCTAGAAGAGGCTATTAGGATGAGAAAAGTGAGAGCCAACTCTTTTTTGTATGTCTGATCATGTTTCTTCTTTGGAGTTTGTTGATGTTGATGTACATTCAAGTTGTTGAGGAGTTTCAAGTCTGAGTCTGAAACACCACAATGATGCTTTCGGTGTTCTAACTGAGGATCTGTCCCATTTTCTATCAATGCAAGTAAATCAGCTTCTAATGAATGACCTAACTTTTTTGTCACAACCCATTCATAAGCACTACCGAGTTGAAACAAACCAGAGATCATATCATTAAGTTTGCTAACAAACATTGTGTTTACAAACATCTAATAAGGGTCAACAAAAGCAACAGATCCCAGTGAAGGAAGAATGGTCAAGAACGACACGATAGTAGGCACATAGCAAACAACCCAATAAGGTATTTGAGTTTTGGTAGGAACATTTTCATTAGAAGGGTAATGAAGAAGAGACTGAATGAATAGAAAGGTAGGATAAGCTTCCTAAGTAGAAATAACATGACTATCAAGTTTTCCTTCTTTCAAAATCCAATTTGCACAAAAAAAGATAGTGGTAAATTAGTAATGAGTAACTGACACTGCATGCAAACCTTGATATCAAAAATTGGAATAACTATCAATTATTTTACCTTTAAGAGAAAATCACTTTAACTAAAGAACCAACCTTTAAATGAACAATATCTAGAAGACATAAGAGAAACAATTGCATTGGACTAGAATGCCATCAGTGCCACTTCTTTTTAAATGCTTCATATAACTCTAGAATCTCACAAAGACACTGAACAAAGCAACATGCAACATACATAATACATAAGGATATCATTCGCTAATTTGACATATCAATTATAAGGGCCATGGAAGAATGCTGAAATGATGCGTTGGGTTTGAAAAGGTATGGGTGAAGGCAATACCTAAACATCTGATGCAGGAGCATCCAGTGGTGTGAGGGAAATCTTGCATCACCCAAAAGATGATTTCCATTTTTGTTCCTGTTGTTTTCTTTTTGTAGATATATTTTTGTATTTCTGGATACCCTTTTCGTCAAATAAGAGTTTCCAACTTTCAGAACAGTTTTTCTACTTTTTCTGCTCAACTGCTATTTTTAGCAGGTTTGCATTTGAAGTCGTGGGAAGACAAAAATTTATGGGAAGGTTCAGGATGGAAAAATACATAGTCTGGTGAAAGAATCAGGTCAAGATCATTCACGACTTGAAAGTTATTCAAGTTCCAATTTCTGCTTTTTGCCCTGAAAAACCTTCTGAGCTCAGTTTGAGGCACCAAACGCTCCCGGATGGGCCTGAACATTTGCGGAAACACTAAAGTAGTTCGCTGAAGGTTTACTTTGTGAAAAATCATCTTTTCGAGAGCTTTCCGAAAAGGTATTATCATTGAAGATCCGACGGTCAGATTAAAAGTTATGGCTGCCGGAAGTTGGTGCATATTTTAGAAATGTGCTAATTTTCAGCTGTGAATTTAAACTTGAATTTCAAATTGTAATTTTGGCGCCAAACCGTCAAAAATATTATCTCGAAGATTGTTTTTGGTTCCAACCCGAAATGGGTCTATTTAGGGGCTTGTTTCTGATTTTTGGGTAACTTTTTGGGGAAAGAAGTTCGCATGCTGTGAAAGGGGATCTGGGTAATTTTCTGTAAGTTGGTAATTTGCATGTAATACAGAGCTTGGAGATTTGAGATCCTCTGCATGTAAGAAGTTCAATATTTATGAATAAAATATTATTCTCATTTTGGTGAGTG
>VDFB02144898.1:29979-76210 GCA_007258455.2 Sequoia sempervirens
TGCATCGTGCTTAGGCGTGTTATCAAACATAAAGTAAGTGACCCTTTGAAAATCCCAATCCTTGATAAGCAAATCATCCATGTATCATCATCATTTCTTATCATCATTTCTCATCATCATCTCTCATAATCATGGACTTGTTGGATCCTCTTGTCATATCTAATTTCCAATACATTCATCATGCATCCATTATGCATTCATCTTGCATCCATAAATCATCAGAATTTTGCATATCATCTCACATGCTTCATCATCATAATATAGATCTGTTAGTCTCAACATACCACATATCATCCATATCATACATAATAGGAAGCATCAATCATTTCACAGGCATTGCATTTGCATCATCATCATAATATAGATCTGTTAGTCTAAGCATCTGCATAAAACATTCATCACATATCATCCATCTCATATCATATCATCATTTAAGTTGTTTACAATAATATAGATTTGTTATTCTAAGAATCTTGAAATCATCTTTGCATCGTCATCCATAACTACCCATTTTGAACCTCTTTATCGCGAGATCGACCCTCAAATCGAATCTTTTCACTCGATCTCTCGAGGGGGCAATGTACCAGTGTACTTCTTTCCGCTGAGGCATCTGAAAAATCATGAAATTTTTTAATTTAATTTTGCGGCAAGTTTATTCTTTGAACCAACGCAACAAGTACATTGCTTCAAAGAGGGGAAAAATGTAGACACGTCAAATTTGCATTATGCATATTCATCCGCTCAATAAATAAATCAAATGCATCACATCCATTCACCTAGTAAATAAGGTTCTTATCATCAAAAGCTCAATCATAGTTTAATTAAATAAATCAAGCTTTATTTAATTAAAATCTCAAACATGCATTTTCCATCATTTTCTAAATTCAAATAAATCAATTATCAAAGTCTTAAAAGTCAAATCACCTAATCAGCATTAAATCAACATAATCATCATCTATTTAATCTAACCCTGATTAAATGTTAATCCCATCCCACTTGCATTCTCTAGATATCTCCACTTGCACAAGAAATCAATTTTATTGATTTATTAAAAAACCTCATTTTCCCTCAACATGACAAGTCAAACATGGCATTTATTGTTGTTTTTCTTGTCCCCCTCTCAAAATTTATTGCAAATTTGAATTCAAATTCTCCCTCTCATGGGCACTCTTCCCAAATCTTGCACAACCATTGACCATTCACCATTTGACAAGTGTCATCTTCTCATTAGAGGATCTTTAGTCCCACATTCACCATCTTGGCCAATCTATCATCAAGAAAATCTATAAAATAGGGCCTTCATTCTCATTCATGGATCCAGAATCTTATGCAAGGTTACTCTCTTGGTTTGAGAAATAATCTTGTTCTTCATCTCCATTGCACTTCATCATTTTAGCTATTGATCAAGGGTTGGGAAAGGGTCACTAGCACATGTGACACCAATCCACTATGGAATAGGTAACTTGTGATTTGCTTTCATAATGCTTGTAGCTTTCTCTCATTCTTTGTTGCATGTTTTAAGCATTTTGCAAGATATTTCATAGGAGTTTACTTTGGTAGATTTGTAAAATGCTAACCCTTGTATGAAGTTTAGTGCTTTTGCAGATTTAAAAAAAGTATGCTCACAAGTACCACTATAAAATTCAATGACCCTTCCATAGATCATTCATTGGCCAAAATGGAAAATTGTATTATTGGAAGGTTTTTCGTTAGGTGGCCTAACATTGAATCTATTCGTAAGTGGGCTTCTTCCCACTGGGCTGTTAAAGGTTCCTTTCAACTCTCCCAAAAGGTGTGTTCTGCTTTAGCCTAACCCTTCATGAGGATCTTTTGTCTACCCTAATGGGGGTCCTTGGTTCTTTATTAAACAGAGTCTTGCTCTGTGCAAGTGGATACCAAGCTTTGATCCTTCTACTCACTTGGTGGCTATGCTCCCAACTTGTGTTCGACTCTCAGGCCTTCCCTTGGAGTTTTGGTATAAGGAGATTATTGCAAGAGTTGAAATCTCCTTTGGAAACTTTCTCTCTCTAGATTATGTCACGAAGGAATGAACCAGGATGGTGTTTGTTCATTTACATATCAACATTGAATCGAATAAGGTGCTCCTAACCTCGATTACTCTTTAATCCAAGCTTGAAAGTAATCTCAAGCAATTGAATATGAAAACTCTACTTTGTTTTGTCAACTTTATTCTTCTATTGGCCATTTCTACAATACTTGTCCTAAAGGTCTACCAAAGGTTTCATCCCTTATAGGAAAGGGAAAATTGTAGGCCTCCCATTCTCCTAAGCTAGAGGTTGGTTGTTCCCCATTCAAACCGATATCAATGTTGGCCTTGTCGACTATTCCTAAGCTTCCTATCTTGCCCCTTTCTTGTACTAGTGAGCTTGTCCTTCCTGGCTTATTGATCCTCCCCCTTGATTGGTGTTTGAGAACATTGAGCTTGTTTATTCTACCCAAATTCCCATTTCTCTGCTTTTCTCTTGGTCTCTTTTATTGGACCAATGTTTCCCCTTGGATTCCCCCTACTGGATGCTAGCCTGGTAGTGCCCTCTTCTGCATTGACCTTGAACCCCTTACTGAATGTTGCTATTATGGGGAAGTCAACCAATACCCTAGTTGTGATCCCTGAATATGTGGTGTGTTTGGTTATTCCTTGTGTGAATCCTCCTACACCTATTGTTACAAGTTTGGGTGGTTTTCCCATCTCACCCACGCTGGATATTCCAAAGAAGTCAACTGATGTTGGCGCCAATTCTAAGGTTAGGAGAAAGTCGGCGAAAACCGCCAGATAGAAGAATATGGTGAGAGATATTGCTAACTATATTCAGACAACTTTGGAATAGATTGGCTCCAAACATAGTAAGAAATGTTGATCCTCTCCTAGAATATTCAAGGGCTCAATAGCCTTCATAAGAATCATATTTTCAAAGATCTTATTAAAGAGTTCAATCCTAATATTCTCCTTTTACAAGAAACTAAAATGACTGCTACTGAGTTTGACAAATCTAGCAATTTTATTTGGCCCAATGGGCCCCATTTGGAGGTTGACATAGTTGGGGCCTCTAGTGGGTTGGTCACAATGTGGAAATATTTTCTCAAGGGTTCCCTAATTCTAAGGATAAATTCTTTCTCAATATTGCCTTCTCTCAATGTTTCGATCTTTATGAATGGGTTTTATCTAACGTCTATGTACCCAACTATGGAGGAATACTTGGCTTGATCTACTAGGATATAGGAGTAACTTTTTGCATAGTAACTAGATGGTGATGGGAGACTTCAATAACCCATTTTTCTCTCTGAGAAGTTGGCTGGTATTATGGATTTGTCAGATAGTATCCTGGAACTTAACACCTTCCTATATGCGGTGCTGCCACAATAGTGGTTTACACTTTCTAGGAGATTCTGATTTTTGCTGAAATCACATATTTTTAAAAAATATAATGATTTAACCCTTGAAAAGTTTCATTTAAAGGATTCCAATTGAAGAGGGTTGGATCAAACCACCTTAGACCAAGCCCCCTTGGATAGAACCCCACTATTTTTAAACCATACCTATAACGGAGTCTCCTTTACACCTATCAAAATGCTGATAAAAACCCACTTTTGATTTACCATTTGGGGGATCAAATGAATTCATTTAAAATTTATTTTTTGTAAGTACGTAGTCCTTATTATAAGCTTTCAAAAAAGTATAATTTTAATTAAATTAAATTTTATTATTATATTTATTTTTTATTTCTTGTGAATGTAGGTTTTTCACCGAAAATCCAGCTCTTTGTTCTGCACATGTGGAAAAATAGAAGATTAACAAAAAAAAAATTTAAAAACTTTATTGCACTAGATATTGAACTCCTTGATCCAACAAAAAAATAAAATTGAATTTTGATAGATACAAAAAAAGTTACGCGTTATACGGTCACGCTATGTTTGAATTATAATTGGTTTGACTTCAAAACTTGATTAAATAAAAAATATTAAATAAAAAACTATCTAACCAAATGGAAGCACTAGACATCAGAGTTACAAATCTAAATTTGAAAGAATTATAATTTTATCCTTCATGGAAAAATAGTTATGCGTTATACGGTGAGCGTCACTTTTTTAAAATGTTGTTTTATGAAAAAAATTAGTTTTTGAGGGAGATGGAAAAAGAAGTGCAATCTGATTCCAAAAATTTTGAAAAAAATATATTTAGAATCTACAGACAAAATTTCACGAAACTCTAGTTTGCATCATCTTCAAATTCCTCACGGTTTAGCTGCTCTGGGTGCCCGAAAGTGAAGATTTAGTTAAAAAAAAATATTTTAGTGTCCAGTTTGGCCAAAAATTGTAAACCACTATTGTGGGATCACCCTATGATGGTTTCCTGTTTGATCTGAACCTTGAGGGAAGCTCTTTCACTTGATCTAATAAATGGGTTGGAGAAAATCTTATTCAAGTAATGCTCGATAGATGCTTGGTGTCCTCCAACTAGGATATAGCCTCCCTCTTCTTGTCTTCTCTTGTAAGGATTGGATTAGATCATACCCCATTGCTTTCACGATGGAATACTCCTCCTCCTTAGACTAAGTGCCCCTTCTTATTTGAGCTTATGCGGGTGTATCACCTATAGTTAAAAGAAATTCTCTCTACATGGTGGAAGGTTAGGGGTTGTGGTTCTACTATGTTTAACCTAGCATTGAAACTTAAAGCCCTCAAATTCAATCTGAAAGAATGGAGTAGAAGTTGTTTTGGTAACATTTTTGAAAAAAAATCTATAAAGATCAGCTTAGACAAGTCCAAAAGGATATGGAAGTGAGTGCTCAAGTTGATTTGATTGATAACGAAATGAATTTGTTAATTGATCTTCATAACATTATTGAGAAGGAAGAGGTTTACTAGAAACAATGGGCCAGGAATCAATGGCCATTAAATTTCACCTTTCCAAGGGACTCCCCTTAATACTTTCATAAAAATATTGTTGATTACACAAATACAAATTTATGAGAAGATATTTCTTTGAGGAAACTAATCCTAAATTAGGTAGAACTCCATCAATCTACCTTGTGACCCTCAAAAGAGTGTGTCTTTCAGTTGAATTACTAAGTTCTTGGACTACCATTTTCTCAAACTCTTGATTCGTAGATTCCTGAATTATTTAACAACTATTTGTATTAAGCTATAATGAAGCATCATCAAGTTGTCTAATGACCCTCAAAAGGGTATAATTATTGATCATAGTCTCATAAAATCACTTGATAACAATCCATATTGAGCTTCAACACCAAATCCCTTACCTATCTCTAAGAATCAAACTTCACAAAAAATATATATATTCTTGAAATCCATCAACATGAACAAGGAAATATAAAATGAAAGAAAAATGCTTCTTATGCAAAGCACCATCTCAAAGTCAGAAGTTGACTTTAGATGGTGGAAAAACCACTATACTTAGGTGTCCTCAACCCCCTATAGGACTTGCTTATTTCCTAAAATGATATTCCTCACAAAATTCAATGTGTAGTTTAATTTTTATGGAATTATCACACCATTAACTTGGATTTCTATAAGGTGAACGTCATTTTCCATCAAACCTTTCATCTTCTTCACTTGAAAGTGACCTAAAACCCTAATAAGAAAGGAATACTTCTTCATCTTCTCAATCTCTACCTTCATGCTCGTTTTACTATCTCCATTCTCATATCTCTTTGCATAATTGGTGATGGCCTTCTTGACCTTGTACACTTCTTGTAAAACAATCTCCTTAAGTCTTTGCTAAAATGTTGAGGCCACATAGTTTTTAATATGTGATTACCAAGAGGGGTCTTGGTTTAGGACACCATACTTATAATCACCACATGAAAACTCTCTGCAATACTCATAAATATCCTTATTGTTAAGCTTAGATTTGAGCTTCTTGACCTCTCTCACCATATGGGTCATGACAACCTTGTATTCCAAGAACAATTTATAAGGGGACATAAGAGTTTTCAAAAATATATTACCACAATCATTCCTACACTTACTCATCAGGAAAAACTTGAACTCTAGGCTAGATCAATAATGTTAATAAGGCCTACTCCTATTTTCTTCTTTGGTGAAGTCCTATCAATTTGTGAGATATAAATGGAAAATGAATTCCTTAGATTCTATTGGCCATTTTTGAACTCTGACCACACCATTACTCACAATTCTCCAAGCTTCACTTGGCCTTCATATTTATAGCCCTAAAATATTTTATTGTTTTACAATTTGACAACTATTTACCTTTTTCAAATAAATATCAACCATTTCTCTATCTACATATGTGTAAATAATAAACAAAACCTACACAGTGATGTTGCTCACTCTAGTCAATTTCATCTATTCTTGTTATGACTAAGTGCTACCATTTACTACAAATGTACAACAATTTAATGAACTATTCTCTAGTAATATCGTAACTACTCAAATAAATAATGAATTCACCTAGATTATCATGTGATTTTGCATCCAACATTGCGTTCATAGGTTCCTTTTGTATTATGTGTAGCTATCCAAAAATAAATTGGAAGGGTTAGAATGTCATGCCCTCACCAACTTAAAACTTATGATATAACCTCCCTCAAGAGCTATTATTTTCCCAATGTCTTCCTAAGGATGAGTATCTCACTGTTTAGATACCCTTCCAATATCTTCATTATCGAGAAAAGCCAGTAATGACAAGGGTTGTCATCATGATTCAACCATTTCACACATATATTGCTATTACAAACACAAAATTACATCTTTCATATTCAAAGATGGAGTATCTTTCATACCATATAAAAGGGTAAATACTCGATAATATGTTTAATGCAAGTGAATCATTTTATACAAGAATGAATATAGTTACTCCAACTGTAACTATACAATGATTGGTAACCATATGGAGAACTGCATAACCACAAATAAATGTAATATATTGTGTTGTATGATAACAATATACATAATTAATGAAATCAAAGTCCTAGACACATGGGCTACCACTCCAACATTTATATGGATTTAGGAACCAATAGGGTTTCATGCTATAAAGATCTTGTGTGTATGACTAAAAAATATTATTTCGTATTCCTCCACAAAATTAAATTTAATGAGAATTTCCCTACTTGGATGGAGATTTAATTTCATTGAGGGCATTTATGATTAAATAAGTTAATTGTAAACTAAAAAATTTAACCTTGGTCTAGTACAAATTTCTAAAATATGTCATTAGTAGGGAAGATCTGGTACAAGATATACAATAATAACTACATGCAACTCTTATCAAATGATGGTTGACCATTTTATAAACAATTACTTATATGTAATTTTGAGGTAGTAAAATGAGGTATTCATTGTTTGAGAGGATTAAGGAAAAGGTTTGTGATAAATCTAGAGAATGTATCTTCTTGCAAAGACCTCTCGATGATCTAGGTGTGTCCATATCAAACTAATATGTTTATGGGGATATCATTTTTATTTTTGGGATCATATATAATAACCTATTATTATTGATCAGTTGGTTGTTTTAATTAAATATAAAATGTTTTAAAAGCATCAAAAAAGAACTTCATATAATGACATATGGAGTTAGTAATAGTCATGTATGTTTAAATTAATTCAAGATAAGTAGTGTCTCTTGTGTGTTTTATTTATTTTAGATTCACATAATATATTTATCTCTATTAAACTCTTTAAATCTTCTTCCAAATACATGCAAAATACATTAGTGGTAAAACCATGACATTCTTTGTGGAAATATAATCTTTTTTCTTTCTTATAATTTAGTGTAAATTTGTCAAGATGTCATGCATTACCCAAATGTCAGGCATTAGTTATAGTTATGTATTAATAATTACAGTATTCTACATGTTCCAATTGTCAGTATTGATGCACATTATAAAAATACTATCATATAATTAAGAATATATTCACATGGTTTAAACACAGAAATTTCGTCTTATATATTATTGCCTTGCATTTTTTCTAGAGGAATAACAGGAACTCTCGAGTTATTGTACAAGAATCTTTTATCTTTCTCCACATTTGTGGTTATTTATAGATATTAAGAATAAATTTAATCTTAATTTCAAGTGTGACACATTTTTGTTGTGAATAATTGAACCATAAATTTTATGCTTTAAGCTCATAATAAAATTTTAAACACAATTCATATAATGATACTTTTTATATTTTGATTTCAAATTAATTCAACTTGATAAATGATATATAGACATCAAATCACATAAGATGTAAAGGAGATAAACTATTACTCAAAAAATAAATTAATCTTAAAAATTTTAAACTTACAAAGGAGTTGAAATGTATTTTATCATATTGAAAAGGAAATGAAAACCGTCCACTTTTATGAGATAATAATGAAAAACTTATTCAAATGAACTTAATAACACGTTAAATTTTTTATTTTGAATTAATATTTAAAAAATCATCATATTTTATAAATCACTTGAGTTTCGACCACTAATACATTATAGTCAAACACATATGAGATATTATCATTGAAGGAAATCTCAAATGCAGACTATTTATGAGATGCAAAGAATGAAAACCAAGAAAACTAAAACAATAAGCCAAGATATGTCTCTCTTTTATAAGAGCTTGCAAATTCGGGTTATTTGAAATTGTCAATGGTGGTAAATATGTGCCTGTTTGTGACTCCCATGATGAGTTTTTCCTTGATTTGCTATAAATCTGTTGTCTGTACGACTTGAGCAGTGAAACGAATCTTTGCCAGCGCTTTAACTGCACACATATCATCAACAACGTCAAGCAAATATGATTAGAAATTCGTCATGAAACAACCTTTCTGCCTTCATACCATTCGCATGTAAATGCAAATCATATTATGAAACCCTAAATAACAAAACGATTAATGGTGTAATATGACATAATATACCAAAATCAGATCCGGATTGTGAATGATGCTCTACGATGACTTGAGTCTTTCGAACCTTCATGGAGTAGATGTCATTTGTTCTTCCTATTCGTCTTTAGGTAAACCCCATATTTTTTTAAAAAATTCCTTGTCCTTGTCAATATGTTCATATTTTTTCAATGCTAAATTATCTATGTACTCCTGGTAAGTGGTGAACTTCTCTGGATTATGGTATTTTTGTAGATGGAGCAAAGCTTTTGCATATGAATGAATCTCTGCATCACTGACCTCATATAGTAGCTAACGTATCTGGGACATCTGAGGTTTGATTGCCTCTATCAATATGTTGTCCTTATCTACTAGGAAGACAATTTCCTTTATATATCTAGGAAATGCATCAAATGAGATGCATGAACTCCATTCTTTAATTTCTTCTAAAGTGATTTGAAGAAACCTCAGTATGTAGTTGTGTATGAGGTGCAATCATGGAAATGTTTTAAGTGATCCTTTATTTATGTTGCAAGTAGTCTACTACTATCCCAAATTTTCCCTGAAAATTACCAACAAAGCATTTATAAATTAAGAGGTAAGGCATATTTATAGAGTGCAATACCTCAATTAATAATGTGATTTCTTAGTGATTGGAACATTCTCCATTAATTTATCTTATAGCACGTCATAGAGATAAACATATATCCATTCTACTAGCATCTTATATGTGGTGCATATTGATGTTGATGTGGAAAAAACTTCTCTATTTTTTGTGGTACATTTTGTATGTGATGCCTATGGTGGCATACCTAACTGTAATGTTTATAATTTTTTATACACTAGGGCTATAACTATCATCCATTGAACTTGATGTTGATGTGGAAAAATATTCTCTAGTTTTAGAGTACGCTTTATATGTGATGCCCATGGTGGCATACCTAATCGTAAGGTTTTTTTATACATTAGGGCTATGAATATCACATGATTTTTTATTTCCTTCTCCAATGGAACCTCTCTTTATGCATATAGCCCTATAACAACTTTAGTGCATTATTTTCTAATTTTGTTGGGCTTATCTAGGTACATATATTCAGCATGCATGTGGCCCAAGATAATCAAGACCCATTCCTCCTCTTGCATGAAACTTGGGAAGTCCTTGTAGATGTGTAATCTCTATTCCTAAATATGGTTACATTTTGGAAGGTAGATGTGTATTCCTAGGTGTAGGAGGGTTTACCAAGGGGTTTCATATTTCATGTGATTGATCTCAAATAGTGGGGCATGGATGTATTTATGGATATCCTCTGTATAGATTATATCAATTGGAACCTTAGAGATTGTTCCATTAGGATCTACCTCCATCACTTTATGTGGGTACTTCTTTTAATTGTGATGAGGCTTTTGTGAGATATCAAGAAGGGTTGGTGCAACCATTTATGGGAGATGGAGGAAAATGAAATATAGAAACTTTTCCTATAAGGGTTTTACAAATTAAGCATATAATTACATGTAGGGGGGCCTTGTGAATGGAATTTGTGTGTTTTGTGTTTGTAATATCATGAATTTATAGGCATCAATGATGGTATTTATTAAATTTTAAAGGCATTCATTCATCTTTCCATGTTTTATTTGTCTGTTACTTTTTTATGGACCATTTTTGGTGTTAATTGCTAGGGTATGTGCAAGATCATGATGGGCCAAAAAGTGGCGATGTGATGGGTATGTGTAGGGTATGTGACTGATGAATTTTTTTCTACCCAAAATTGATGAAAAGAAAAGGGTTTTTAAAGGAGATTCTCAGCTTTCCACCAATATAAATTATGCTTTACTTTGAATTTAATAAATAATTATTATTCATTTTCTATTTGAATTACGACTAAATTCCTGATTGATAGGCTGATTGAAAAACATCTATAGCTTTCAAATGGTATCACATTTGTTGAATCAAAAACATGTGTCACATTCTATGCTACATATAGTATAGGATTAAAAAAATTGAATTTCATGAAGTTTTGACCAAGTTAAGGTGGTCAAACATACGAGTTTTTATATTTTTTAAAAGTTGTAATAAAAAAATTATAATTAATTATTTACTTGGAAAAAAATTACAAAAAAATATACATCACATCGGGACATGCATCCTCTACTTATATCTAAAATATTATAAAAAGATATTATCATTTTCTTGTGGTTAGGGTGGTTAAACAGACACCTTATTTTTTCTATGAAATTTAAGTTGTACTGCATTGAAATTTCAAAATTTCACCAAATAGGATTTTATTGTTTTTTAAATAAACCTATTAGTTTAGAAACTGCATTCAATTTTCTACAGATTCTATTCTTACATATTTTTGAAATAATATAGATAACTTATTCAAATTTTTACGTCAAGTTTCCTAACTCTGATTTTTCTGAATTTTTTTACCACTTAAAGGCCTATTTTTTCCATAATGATCTTGCACATACCTGCTAGTATCTATTATAATACACTAAAGCTCTTCATATGACTCAATATTTATGATCATTTCGGGTTTGTATGGTAATGTTTTAATATGTCCTCATTAACATAGCACTGTAGGTTTGTACTGTCCAATGTTATTAACTTTACCTCCATGGATCTTAACATATTATTAGTATAATAGGGACCTCTTTAACCAAATTTAATATTTAATTAATCTCCATTTTTTGAAATGTGTGGAGCGTGAGTTGATGGATCTGGGTAGGAATCTCCTAGTTCACATCCCGTAGTGTGAGTTGATTCTAGCACTTATGTTGGGAAAAGTGTGTCTCACAATGGAAATCATGGGCCTCCTAGGTCACCTCCTCTCTCCTCTTATCTATTAAAGGTACCCCCATTGGTTAACTAGAAAGACATTTTCCCAAAAAAGGCTTGTGCAATTGGGGATGGGGTCCAGATTCTACATTCAGATGTGGGTGTAGGCATCCATTAAAATCTGCAAACACTAAACTTCATGTAGTGGTTAGCATTTCACAAATCCATTAAAATGCCCCTATGAAATACCTTGTAAATGATTCCAAATGCAATACATGACAAGAGAAAATCCAAAAGCATTATGAAAGCAATACAAGTTACCTATTCCATAGTGGATTGGTGTCACATGTGCAAGTGACCCTTTCCCAATCCTTGATCAAAGTTTAAGATGATACAAATGTAAATAGGATGAAGAGAAAGATGAGTTCTCAAACCAAGAGAGTAACGTTGCAAAAAGTTGTGGATCGATGAATGAGGATCAAAGCCTTCTTTTATAGATTTTCTTGATGAGAGATTGGCCAAGATGGTGAATGTGGGACTAAAGATCCACCAATGAGAAGAGGACACTTGTCAAGTGGTGATAGGCCAATAGATGTGCAAGATTTGGGAAGAGTGCCCATGAGAGGGAGAATTTGAATTCAAATTTTGTAATAAATTTAGAGAGGGGGACAACAAAAAGAGCAATAAATGCAATGTTGGAGGGACAAATCAACTTGTCATGTTGAGTGAAAATGAGGGTTTTAATAAATCAATAAATTGATTTATTTGTGCAAGTGGAGATATCTAGAGAATGCAAGTGGGGGAGATTAGCATTTAATCATGGTTAGATTAAATTAATGATGATTAGGATGTTTGACCAATTTGACTTGATTTAGGGATTTAAATCAAATCAAAGGGAGATGAATGATGATTTGAGATTTAATTAAATAAATGATTGATTTATTTAATCAAAGAGGGAGTGATAGGCTTAAATTAAATAAAGTTAATTTATTCAATTTAAGTGAATGACCTTAGGAGATTAAATTAAATGAACCTAATTTACCTTGATGAATGGACAAGTGTGAATTTGATTGAATGCATAATGCTAATTTTGCATGTCTACATTTTTCCCCTCTTTGAAGCAATGTACTTGTTGCATTGGTTCAAAGAATAATCTTACCGTGATCAAAATTCAAAAAAATTCTAATTTTTCAGATGCCCCAGCAGAAATAAGTACACTAGTACACTGCCCCCTCGAGAGATCGAGCAAAAAGATTCAATTTGAGGGTTGATGTCGCGATAAAGAGGTTCAAAATGGATGGTTATGGATGATGATGCAAATGGGATGATTTTAAGATGCTTAGAATAACAAATCTATATTATTTTAAACAACTTAAATGATGATATGATGTGATGATGGATGACATGGATGATGTGGTATGCTATGATTATGCAACGGATGATTTATGCAGATGCTTAGACTAACAGATTTATATTATGATGATGATGCAAATGCAATGCATGTGAAATGATCGATGTTTCCTATTATGTATGATATGAATGATATGTGGTATGCTGATAGTTTTCTTGATGCAGGATGGATGCATAATGGATGCATTGGCGATGTTATGTTAGCGCGGAAATGAGATGATGACAAGAGGATCCAACAAGTCCATGATTTGATGAGACTTTATTAGAGATGATGATGATGATGATGATAATAAATGATGATGATGATTTGCTTATCAAGGATTGGGATTTTAAAAGGGCTACTTACCTTATGTTTGATTACACACGTAGATACGATGCATCAAGGTATAAAGAACCAGGATGGCGTTGTACCTAGTGCGATGGACTTTGACTCAACAAGCAGATAGGAGTATTCTTGTTCACACTTGACATACGGAAACCTTGCTAGGACATACCTAACAAAGCAAGTATTCGCCAAGAGTTTACAAGAACGCCCAACAAGCATAGCAAACAAAGATAATGATCATTGCCCTATTCCTAAGCCTCTAAATCCTTTGTTTGATATCAATCGTAGAGGTCCTGGAATGAGAGTGCAATAAGATAAATCAAAAGAAAAAGATCGGCATGCAAACAAGCCAATGTTCTTCATATCTCTAGCCAGTGGGATTTGGTTTTGATAGGATAAGAATCCAAAGTGATATCCAAAATGATGCCCATTGTCGGAATGATATATCCAGGGACATGCATTGTATAGGATGATGATGGTTGATAAGTTGCTCAGATAGGTTTTAATATAAAGTTGATTGACATGTCTGAAAATGATCAAAGAGTTTGATTTTGTTTCTAAAGGTTTGTTGTTCTCGATTTTGATTTACTGCATTGAAGTTTGCTTTGCTGATCGCCATGATTGTTTCGCTTGTGTTGCCAGCGACGAAGGTGGATTTACCGCATTTATTATGGATGATTGATTATTATGGGTGCAAGCTTGTGATGAGACAGATGGATTTTTTCAAACATTTGGATGTTTTTGACGCTTTTGAACGTTTATACGCTTTTGGCTTTTAAAGATTTTAAAATGTTTTGACTTTTTATTTTTCAATTTTTTGGATTTTGTGTTTTCAAATCGTTTTGGATTTTGATGTTTTTCAAGGTTTTTGATTTTTACATTTTTGGATGTTTTTGAATTTCTAGATGTTTTGAATGTTTTTGGATTTTGATGTCTCAGGGGCTTATCAAAGATTAGCCTTGCCTATGTTTAAGCTCAGAGACGACGTAGTTCGGATTCCAATATTTTTTGATATTTTTCTAATTTTTTACTTGTTTTTTGGATTTTTCTATGTTTTGGATGTTTTTGGATCTTTTGATTTTCTGATGTTTTTGGATTTTCTGATTTTCTGATGTTTTTGGATTTTCGCATGATTTTGATGATTTGGTATGGACATGTGTGACGATATCAGTGCTCTGTTTTGGGATTTTGTTTAAAATCAAGCTAAGGTTGACTAATCGAATCGATGGATTGATGATGTGTATAACATTGTTGAGGATGCACAACAATGCAAGGGTTTGATTGATCAGGATTGATGATGATAACATTGTTGAGGATGCACAACAATGCGAGGATTGATTGATCGGGATTGATGATGATAACATTATTGAGGATACACAACAATGCAAGGATAGTGTTAAGCAACACAAGGATATCCTGAGATGATGATTTTTTGATTGGATTTGATTGATCATGATTGATGAAGCTTGATTTGGAACAAAATTTGTTTGAATGATTTGACATGATGTTTGAAGGGTGCATTAGATGCAACTGATAGTGATTATTTGGATTGATGTTCAATGAATATGAAGACTGATAAAGAATATCTTCTCGTCAAAATGTGCCATGGGCTAGTGATCTGGATTTTGGATCACAACTACTTTGACCAGTTTTGTTTCATGTTTGCCAATGTTCAGATCGCCACATGAGTTGGAGGATATAGATCAAGATTTATTCTTAAAACAAGATGCAAACATTTTCCCCCAATGTCTAGCAATATATGGAGTGTGATGGATGGATGCTTGGATACGTGTATGGATGGATGGATATGGTAAGCATGTAGAGGATGCCAAGGATTATTTTGCGGTAAGGTAAGGTGTTTGGATAAAGAACGCTCATTGGATAATGCTTCATAGCTCAGATAACATTGCATAGGATAGGATCAGCGAAAATGACCCATGTCAAGATGTTTTACCATAAGCAAGTGTAAAGTGTGCCCCAAAATTTCATCAAGATCAAGATAACTTGGATGATGGATGCAGATAGATGAAAATGGATTGGATAAATGGTTCATGGATGCATGGATTTATTATGGATAAGATGGATGGAATGCTCAATTTATTATGGATGGGATGAGATGCTTTCAATTGAACTGTCGCACATAGATGCTCGATTCTACACATGATGCCTGTTTGCTAGGTTTTCATCATGGTACTTGCCCGAAGTGCCACCCATCCAGTTTTCACTAGAGGACGATTTTTTTCTGTTTACTATTTTCAATCATTTTTTTAATTTTTTTTATATTTTTGAAACGTTTTAAGCTCATGCTGAATCATGAGGTGTTGTTGATGTAGATGCCCCTGTCATAATGTTACATTGATATCCTACTTGAAGGAGCTGCTTTGCTAAGATACGTGCACTTGAATGTAGCTTTTGGGATTCTTTATCTTCTTCGTCGATACCAGAGTTAAGTTTGTCTTTGTGCACACATCGTGATAGAATGCCCTTTGAATCCTTATGATGAAGGGTCGTTGCCAATACATGGTCAATATGAGAATTGGATATCATGCGTGGAGGCGTGGATGGAGTGTGTTTAGGGATAGGAGATGGATTGGTTGACAGCTTGGAATCTTTGACTCTCCAAACTTGGGAAGATGAGCAATGATGGGTGGATACGGAAGTGTACATGGAATTACGACCAACTGCTCGATACACTTTGTACGTCGCTTGAAAAGCCTACTTTTGCTTTTGCGAACATCTTTGATGGATACTTTTCCCTCTTTTATTTTTCCCCATAGTTTCTTTGACTAATGGAGTTTGATAGGGATAATCTTTCTTTGTATGTTTTGGCATCCATGCGTATTTGATTTGTCCATTATGCTTCCTTGTTTCTTCTGCTTTGATAACGTTCTTTGTGCTTTGATTCAAATCTTTCTTTTGACATTGGTCCCAATTTGTGGATGGGGTGATGGGTGGATGAAGATTCATGACGTGGCTGGTTGTAGTATTGGCATCTGTTTCATCATAAGGATTTTTCATGCTCCCTATGTTGACGTTTGCTTGAGACGAAGTTGCCCCCAGTATGGTGATAGTATCACTTTCATTCCTTGATTCTGCTTGTTTTGAGATATCTTGTTCAATAAACATGCTCTAACAAATGACCACTGTAGATGACATTGTTTCAATTCGCCGCTCTGCTAACTCTAGATTATACTGTTCTATCTGATTTTCTTCCTTGAGTGGATGATGTTCGATATCTTTATTCATGATTTCCTCAATCTGAGTTTGGGATATATCTGATCCTGATGTTGATAACTCCATTTGACTGTAGGAGTTAATAATCTACTCTTTTTGTGTGAAAAAATCTTGTTCTAGATGAAGATCATCTACGTGTCTATCTGTAGAAAGCATCTCATGGGTAGATGGAGGAGTATGTGCATCTTGCATAGATAGGAGAGTGTCCATTAGATCATTATAGTATCTTGAAGATACAAATTCTTGATCTTGAATGATTTTGAAGTTGCTTTCGACATGCTTTGGATCAAGTTCTTGACATGGATCAGTTTCAAAGGATGGACTGCTTACAAATGGCTCTTGGATATCTTCATTATGCATGGAAAGTGGCTTAATATCTTTGTGATCTTTGAGTGGACTTGGATCAGGTGTCGAGTTGAAGATTCCTTCAATATCGGCAATCATGAGGTCGAAGGCTGTCAATATGTCTTGGAAAGGACCATTGCTATACTTTGGTGAAAGACATTGAGCATACTTTAGAATAAATTCTTAAGATATGCCCTCTACCTCATTAGGTGATGTAGATACATTTTCAACATGATCATTGGTCGATGCCTCGTTGGATGAAGTGAAAATATCTTTATTGATGGATAGATCTTGAACATTGTTTTCAACAATTGAGGTAGAGAGATTTCTAATGTCTTCAACCATAGGGTCAAATGATGTTGACATTTCTTGAATTGGATCATTGTTGGGTATTGTTGGTGGATTTTGATCATGATTGAGAAGTGACTCTTGACATATGTTCATTTGATCATTGGATGGAGTAGACACAACTTCAAGGTGCTCAATGATGGATTGATCTTGATCCTTGTTCTCAACAGTTGTTGTTTGTTGGGTAGCTTGAGAGGATTGGGCAGTTTGAGAGGCTTGTTGAGCTTGGATTGCTTCTTGTGTCGCTAGATATTGTCGAATAGCCTTTTGGTAAGCTTGGTGAGCCTTTAGCACAATGTCATATTGTCTCGCTAAGTTTGGTTTTGGTGGTAGTGGTGGCGGATTTGGAATCGTGTTGGATGCGATGACAGGTGGTTGAGATATGATGGGTGTGATAGGGGTGGATGAGATTAGTGGAAATGATGTCTCCACTATGGTACTCACATCAAAATCTGAAGGCGACTTGGCCCCTTGTTTTGCTAATTCAAGCATGTATAACGAAGGGTTGAGTCTCATCATGACGTTGATGATTCGATGATTATCCATATTTTGGAGAATTTCTGTCATTTCCTCATGAGACATTCCAAAAGTAGGGTCCTCTCCTTGGTTTTCTTCTTGCAGATTTTGTGATGATGAGAGGGTCAATGGATTGCTTGATTCTGCTGGATTCATTTCTGCGTTGGTTTCGCTAAGATTTCTTGAAGCGGGTGTTTCTTTGTTGGCTTCCATACTCTTCTTGTATTGAGATCTAGTGAGAACCATAAAACAAGGATCAATCTTTGACAATATGGGAGATGAATCTCTTGATTCTTTGGATTAATCTCTATTTTATGTCCCAAAGTGAAAGTTTTAGGATGCTTTTTTGGGGATCAAAGGTGATGATATGATGATGAATGATATGAATGTTTTGGCTTTTGATAAATCTTGAATGAGACACTAGGCTTTAGGACTTGGATTTGATTGGATTTGGGATTTGGGGTTCTGTCCTTGACTTTGAGTTTGACTTTGTTTTGAATTTTGAACAAAAGGACCCTAAGATATTTGATAATGATCTAAGGGATAGTTTTGTTCAAAGGATGATGATTTTGGATATGTGTGAGGAGAAGGATGCATCTACCCACACCTATCCAAATAAAATGATAGTTTCACTAAGTATATGAAGAAGGATTCATCCACATACACTAAGTTCGACAAGATGATTTTGATAACTTTGACTAAGTATATGCAAAAGGATGCATCTACACATGCCTAGCCAAAGGTGTTTTGATAAATGTTTTCAAGGACTTGGTCACAATGTTTTTGGATGATTTTGATTTTTTTGCCACAAAGCCTAGTATAAAGGATGATTTCAAGATTTTCCAAAAGATGATTTGTGAGATGGATTTGATGTTTTGAAAGATGGATGAAAGAGGTTTGATTTTTTTTTATCCTTAGGTGAACCTAAAAAGACACTTTGTTTTCCTAGACCTAGGTATTGAAGAGCATGCAAATGCTTCCTAAAGACCTTTGTAACCAAGAAATAATTTCATTTGAACATTCATTTCTAGATTTCCAATGATTTTTGCTTTGGGATTTGTGAGTCTCCAATCACACATGAAGATTCATTTTTCTTAGCTTTGCTTAATGGCTTTATTTTACCAAAAACACTTTCTTTAATTAAGTTTTCAAACTAAGATGTCCAATGTCTTAATTTCTTCAAACTCCACAAGATATGTTATGTGGAAATTTAATGAACTTAAGGCAAGGGTTTCCTATTGTTTACTTAAGGAGACAAATTGAGATATAATCCAATGTTTAGAAACCTCTAAGGATGTAAATCCCAAGGGAAAGTAATAACATATGGATTGCATCAATGGCATTTGTCTGCAAAAGGGTTTGAAATTTGAATGATATTGTTAAGTGTTTGTTTGCAAATGTTTTCGAATACAACACTGTGTTTTCAAGCAATGTAACACGCTAGCTCAATTTTTACATTTTTCTTAGTGGGCTTGCCTCATGCCCTTTGTAGAAGAGATTATTTTACATGCAACCAAGGAACAAATATATAGGTATGTTAAGAATGAAGTCTTAACCTCTACATTTCAACCAAGATTGGACATGGCAAGTAACTTCTTGGAATCTAAGTTCCAATGCACCACTTTGATAAACTCGCTCAATGGATCAATAAGCCACTACAAACAAGGGTTCTAGTTAGGACTTTCCATTCGTGGAGATTGACCTATACAGCAAGAGTCCCCTTTCGGATCCATCTTGTCGGAATCAACTGCGTGATATTGGCGTTTCTTCCAATATCCACATTTATATCCCGGCTAGAAATACTCTTGGCTTTAGAGTGTTACTGGTTGAGTCATTCCCTTGGGTGAGTACTTTTTCCCCAAGGCAGGCCTTCTAGGATAAATAAAAGCGAGCAAAGACACAATCCGTAACTCGATCAATCTTTGATGACTCAAAGAGAGAGAATATACGCGATGATGCTCTACTCACACTCGCACAAGATGTTCAATTTTAAACCCAAATCAAAATGTGCATGGGCAATTATTTATACAACTTAATGTCACAAAAAGCCTTTTGATTCTCAAGATTGCTGTGAGGCACGAGAGAAGCGCATACGTCTTTTGGTGATATTACTTTGTGTAAATAATTATAAAACAATGAAAGCACACATTCATTTTATCCTTCACAGGAATGGTTTGATTCGTTTTAAGCACCAAAAGAAAGATGAAGATTGCTTGTTCAATTTTAACCCAAATTGAAATCTAGTAGGTATCTAAGCTTCAATTTTAACGCTTTGCAAATGAAAAATCAAAGTGTTCTTTTTAAATCCAAATGAAAATTAGTGTCCTAAGAGCAAAAAGATGACAAATTTCATGAAAAGTGTTTAAGAGAACACTAGAGTGTTTAAAAAACACTTTAATCTTTCAATCTCTCCCCTTCATGCTACATTGTTCTTTGTTTTCTTTCTTCGCTTTTGTTGTTCTCCTTTGTTGTCCTTTTGCTTTCCTTCATTTGTACCTTGTACCTTTATTGTTCGTCTGTACCTTCGCTTTCCTTTGTTTGCTTTTGTTCCTTTTTGCCTTTCATTTTCGCTTGATTCCGATGTTTGACTTTGATATCAACCTATAAATAAAATCCGAGATTTATGTCAATGAATCAATAAAAGCATATATCCCTTAAAGAAAGGAAAGAAAAAAAGTAGAGCACTAGAAATCAGATTTTAAGAAAGCTTGTTTGGAAAATTGATTTAAAGCTTCAACGCAAATCATCGTCAACAAATTGTTATGAATAAGTGGCCTGATGTTTGTAGTCCCTAGGTGTACTTGATGATCTAAGCATCCACTTGCAAGGATTATATGAAATGGATGAAAAACGAACCCTACAAAATGTGTTAATCCTTTTGAAGTTTTGGAATGTCACGTACAAAGTGTTTATGTGAAGAAATTGGCAGCCATGTTAAAACAAAGAATCATATAAATGCAGCATTATATATGTGAAAAATAAATGAAATGTAGATGTCGAATGGTACTATAGTTCACATTAAATGTGATAACGTTCTCTGTTTCTTTGACTTAAAGTCCAGTGTATTTAAAGCCATGTGTAGACCTTTACGGTGACTTTGGACATTCATTTAATGGGCCTTAGCCAATTAAATTTCCATTCAACCGCTCATTGCATGTTCACACACCTTTGCACCCAATGTATGTGACTGAAGAAGTTGCTATCAGAATCTCTTAATGGAAATGACTTATGCATAGATCTGCGTTGGACATTCTCAATTAAATTCCCAACTGACAGAATTAATTCCTGAAAGAAATATACTGTTGGATATGCATAGAGGGTATTCACAAAAAAGGCTATAGATACTTTCAAGGAAATACATTTGGTCGGTGAAAAGTTTGCACCCAAGCTACTGACTATAGATGATTGACAGTCATTGCCTAAGTACGAGAAGGTTTATTTGCAACCTTTTGACCAGTTCCAACTACCAAAACAATAACTAAATATTCTACACTTTCAACATGTGCAGCCAGAAGACATACAAGGCGTTTAGAAAATTTAGGAGGTAACAAAAGGCCAAGTCAGCATAATATATTTCAGATCAATTCCCTTTTTCTATGCGTGTTTGGTCTTTTACAGGCAGAGATCAATAATCTTGCTCATGAGTTCTTTATGAAGGCCGCTCGGCCTACTTTTGAATGCCCAATTCTGTGCACAGCTAATGTCAGAGACAAATATTGCCTATCCTATACGCAAGTCAAATGTAATTTAATTTATGTCAATGTCCTCCTATGTCCTGCGTACGCCATTTAATTCTACTCTCTTTCAATTTTCACCTGCATAGGCCATTCAATTTCCACGTGGAAAGCAAAACTTATATAGCTAAAATAAAACTTGCATTAATGGAGACATATTTAAAAGTACAGACAGCTTCTCCAGAAATCCCGCGTGGGTGAAGATCACATGAGCAGTATTTATTAGAATGTCAAAAAGGTCATTGCTGGTAGCTCAACTATATTCCCAGTATCCTATATTATTGCACAAAAGTAACGCCTTGAGTAAACAACAGGAGAATGTATTCAGTGATCTCTATTTTGTACGCCACTCGCATAAAATTCATTATGTTAGGTCTATTCATCAATCAACATTCATCATCAGTGTATGAGACAACTGTGTCAGCCAAGAGGTGAATACAATGACCCTGCATTTAGTGCAGACAAATCTCAGACAACAAAAATCAAATCGGATCTGCAAGTTGACAGAGACGCCATGATGAATGCTTGATAGGTAGAAAAAGTGATAAAGGGCAACGATATGGCTGACTCAAAAGTCTTCTACACTCAGAATTATCCACCGTTCCTTGCTGTTAGTGAAGTTGTTAATGACTTAAAAATACCGACGTGGTAACCTCCTCTAGCAGTAATGGGGTGACTGTAGGTAAGAATACCATCCAATGTCTTGGTTAACACTGAATTTAGGCGTAAACATAAAGAGACCCAAGTAGTAGAAATAATGCATGATGACGACACACGATTTCTTAATGAGAGGATTGTAAATAAATCACTTCATGATACACGTGGGACATTTCCTAAGATTCTTCTGTCCAGGAACACAACTTCTGGCAAGCTAACTGAAATTCAGGTTCAAATCAAATCTATAATGGAGAAAGAATTTTAGGATGGAGTTATTAGAGGACTTGCATATTAACCAGCTAACTATGATAATTCCAGACACTTTCCACATCAATATACCCTATCAACAAAGTCTACACATACAGATATATATACATACATATGCGCGTGTGTTCATAGACAATTCTACATCTGTATATGATCACATCTAAACCAAGATCTGCATGATCTATTTAGAAAACCTCAACACCTGTTAGTGAATCAGCAAAATATAAGCAATTATATTGATGGCAGCAAAAAAAGCTTTAAAGAAATAAAAAGAAATAGGTAGATTATGTGCATGTAAGCATATTGCTGACAGCCATACGAATATTAGACAATATAAACATCAGCTAAATAATGAAATGGCCATAACGGGTGTTTTGGACACAAGATTATCTATACAAGATCTGCAGTTCTGATTTCAGGCCCTCCTTCTAGCGCCAAATGTAGGCATCCATTAAAATCTGCAAACACTAAACTTCATGTAGTGGTTAGCATTTCACAAATCCATTAAAATGCCCCTATGAAATACCTTGTAAATGATTCCAAATGCAATACATGACAAGAGAAAACCAAAAAAGCATTATGAAAGCAATACAAGTTACCTATTCCATAGTGGATTGGTGTCACATGTGCAAGTGACCCTTTCCCAATCCTTGATCAAAGCTTAAGATGATGCAAATGCAAATAGGATGAAAAGCAAGATGAGTTCTCAAACCAAGAGAGTAACCTTGCAAAAGGTGTGGATCGATGAATGAGGATTAAAGCCTTCTTTTATAGATTTTCTTGATGAGAGATTGGCCAAGATGGTGAATGTGGGACTAAAGATCCACTAGTGAGAAGATGACACTTGTCAAGTGGTGATAGGCCAATGGATGTGCAAGTGGGTGAGATTAGCATTTAATCATGGTTAGATTAAATTAATGATGATTAGGATGTTTGACCAATTTGACTTGATTTAGGGATTTAAATCAAATCAAAGGGAGATGAATGATGATTTGAGATTTAATTAAAGAAATGATTGATTTATTTATTCAAAGAGGGAATGATAGGCTTAAATTAAATAAAGTTAATTTATTCAATTTAAATGAATGACCTTAGGAGATTGAATTAAATGAACCTAATTTACCCTGATGAATGGACGAGTGTGAATTTGATCGAATGCATAATGCTAATTTTGCATGTCTACAGTGGGTACCACTATAAAATTCAAGGACCCTTTCATAGATCATTCATTGGACAAAATGTAAAATTGTCTTATTGGAAGGTTTTTGGTTAAAGGTGGCCTAACATTGAGTCTATTCGTAAGTGGGCTTCTTCCCACTGGGATGTTAGAGGTTCCTTTTCTAGTTCGACTCTCCCAAAAGGTGTGTTATTATTTAGCTTAAGCCTTCATGAGGATCTCCTGTCTACCTTAACCAAGGGCCTTGGTTCTTTATTAAATAGAGTCTTGCTCTGTGCAAGTGGAGACCAAACTTTGATCCTTCTACTCACTTGGTGTCTATGCTCCCAACTTGGGTTCGACTCTCAGGCCTTCCCTTAGAGTTTTGGGATGAGTATATTAATGCAAGAGTTGAAAACTCCTTTGGAAACTTTCTCTTTCTAGATTATGTCATGAAGGAATGAACCGGGATGGTGTTTGCTCATTTACATATCAACATTGAATCGAATAAGGTGATCCTGACCTCGATTACTCTTTAATCCAAGCTTGTAAGTAATCTCAAGCAATTGAATATGAAAACTCTGCTTTGTTTTGTCAACTTTATTCTTCTATTGGCCATTTGTGCAATGCTTTTCCTAAAGGTTTTCCAAAGGTTTCATCCCTTATGGGAAAGGGAAAGTTGGAGGCTACCCATTCTGCTAAGCTAGAGGCTAGTTGTTCCCCATCCAAACCGACATCGGTGTTGGCCTTGCTGACTATTCCTAGGCTTCCTATCTTACCCCTTTCTTGTACTAGTGAGCTTGTCCTCCCTGGCTTGTTGATCCTCCCCCTTGTTTGGTTTATGAGAATGTTGAGCTTGTTTATTCTACCCAAATTCCCATTTCCCTACTTTTCTCTTGGTCTCTTTTAGTGGACCAATGTTTCCCCTTGAATTCCCCCTATTGGATGCTAGCCTAGTGGTGCCCTCTTTTGCATTGACCTTGAACCACTTATTGAATGTTGCTATTGCAGTGAAGTCAGCCAATTCCCTAGCTATGATCCTTGAAGATGTGGTTTGTTTGGTTATTCCTTATGTGAATCCTCCTACACCTATTGTTACAAGTTAGGGTGGTTTTCCCATCTCACCCACGAGGTTATTCTGAGGAAGTCAACTGATGTTGGACCCAATTCTAAGGTCAAGAGGAAGTCAGCTAAAACCACTAGATAGAAGAATATGGTGAGAGATATTGCTAACTACAATCAGACAACTTTGGAGTAGATTGGCTCCAAACATAGTAAGAAATGTTGATCCTCTCCTGGAATATTCAAGGGCTCAGTAGCCTTCCTAAGAAGCGTATTTTCAAATATCCTATTAAAGATTTCAGGCATGATATTCTCCTTTTACAAGAAACTAAAATGACTCCTATTGAGTTTGACAAATCTAGCAATTTTATTTGGCCCAATGGGCCCCATTTGGAGGTTGACATAGTTGGGGCCTCTAGTGGGTTGGTTACAATGTGGAAAGATTTCCTCAAGGGTTCCCTAATTTCTAAGGATAAAATTTTTCTCAATATTCGCTTCTCTCAATGCTTCAATCTTTATGAATCAGTTTTATTTAATGTCTATGTACCCAATAATGTGGTTCTATGGAGGAGTACTTGGCTTGATCTACTAGGATATACGATTAACTTTTTGCATAGTAACTGGATGGTGATGGGAGACTTCAATAACCCTTTTTTCCCTCTGAGAAGTTTGCTGGTATTATGGATTTGTGAGATAGTATGCTAGACCTTAACACCTTCCTATATGATGGCTTCCTATTTGATCTGAACCTTGAGGGAAGCTCTTTCACGTGGTCTAATAAATGGGTAGGAGAAAATATTATTCAAGTAAGGCTCGATAGATGTTTGGTGTCCTCCAACTAGGATATGGCCTACCTCTTCTTGTATTCTCTTGTAAGGATTGGATTAGATCATACCCCATTTCTTTCGTGATGGAATACACCTCCTCCTTAGGCTAAGTGCCCCTTTCGATTTGAGCTTATGTGGACGTATCACCTCTAGTTCAAAGACCTTCTCTCTACATGGTGGAAGGTTAGGGGTTGTGGTTCTCCTATGTTTAATCTAACATTCAAACTTAAAGCCCTCAAATTCAATCTGAAAGAATGGAGTAGTAGTTGCTTTGGTAACATTTTTGAAAAAAAATCACTAAAGATCAACTTAGACAAGTCCAAAAGAATATGGAAGTGAGTGCTCAAGTTGATTTGATTGATAAGGAAATGAATTTGTTAAGTGATCTTCACAACATTATTGAGAAGGAAGAGGTTTACTAGAAACAATGGGCCAGGAAACAATGGCTATTAAATTTCACCTTTCCAAGGGACTCCCCTTAATACTTTCATAAAAAGCATGTTCATTACTCAAATAAAAATTTATGAGAAGATATTTCTTTGAGGAAACTAATCCTAAATTAGGTGGAACTCCATCAATCTACCTTGTGACCCTCAAAAGAGTGTAGCTTTCAGCTGAATTACTAAGTTCTTGCACTACCATTTTTTCAAACTCTTGATTTGTAGATTCTTGAATTATTTAACTATCTGTATTGAGCTATAATGAATCATCATCAAGTTGTCTAATGACCCTCAATAGGGTATAATTATTGATCATAGTCTCATAAAATCACTTGATAACAATCCATATTGAGCTTCAACACCAAATCCCTTACCTATCTCTAAGAATCAAACTTCACAATAAATATATATTCTTGCAATCCATCAACATGAATAAGGAAATATAAAATGAAAGAAAAATGCTTCTTATGCAAAGCACCATCACAAAGTCAGAAGTTGACTTTAGATGGTGGAAAAACCACCATACTTAGGTGTCATCAGCCCCCTATAGAACTTCCTTATTTCCTAAAATGATATTCCTCACAAAATTTAATGTGTAGATTAATTTTTAAGGAATTATCACACCATTAACTTGGATTTCTATAAGGTGAATGTCATTTTTCATCAAACCTTTCATCTTCTTCACTTGAAAGTGACCTAAAACCCTAATAAGAAACAAATACTTCTTCATCTTCTCAATCGCTTCCTTCATGCTCATTTTACTATCTCCATTCTCATATCTCTTTTCATAATTGGTGATGGTCTTCTTCTTGACCTTGTACCAGTTCTTGTAAAAGAATCTCCTTAAGTCTTTGCTAAAATGTTGAGGCCACATAGTTTTTAATATGTGATTACCATGAGGGGTCTTTGTTTAGGACACCATACTTATAATCACCACATGAAAAATCTCCGCAATACTCATAAATATCCTTATTGTTAAGCTTAGATTTGAGCTTCTTGACCTCTCTCACCATATGGGTCATGACAACCTTGTATTCCAAGAACAATTTATAAGGGGACATAAGAGTTTTCAAAAATATATTACCACAATCATTCCTACACTTACTCATCAGGAAAAACTTGAACTCTAGGCTAGATCAATAATGTTAATAAGGCCTACTCCTATTTTCCTCTTTGGTGAAGTCCTATCAATTTGTGAGATATAAATGGAAAATGAATTCCTTAGATTCTATTGGACATGTTTAAACTCTGATCACACCATTACTCACAATTCTCCAAGCTTCACTTAGCCTTCATATTTATAGCCCTAAAATATTTTATTGTTTTGCAATTTGACAACTATTTACCTTTTTCAAATAAATATCAACCATTTCTCTATCTACATATGTGTAAATAATAAACAGAACCTACACAGTGATGTTGCTCACTCTAGTCAATTTCATCTATTCTTGTTATGAATAAGTGCTACCATTTACTACAAATGTACAACCATTTAATGAACTATTCTCTATTAATATTGTAACTACTCAAATAAATAATGAATTCACCTAGATTATCATATGATGTTGCATCCAACATTGCGTTAGCAGGTTCCTTTTGTATTATGTGTAGCTATCCAAAAAGAAAATGGAATTCTTAGAGTGTCATACCCTCACCAACTTAAAACTTATGATATAACCTCCCTCAAGAGCTATTGTTTCCCCAGCGTCTTCCTAAGGATGAGTATCTCACTATTTAGATGCCCTTCCAATATCTTCATTGTCAAGAAAAGCCACTAATGATAGGGGTTGTTGTCATGATTCAACCATTTCACACAGAGATTGTTGTTACAAGAACAAGATTACATCTTTCATATTCAAAGATGGAGTAGCTTTCATACCATATAAAAGGGTAAATACTCGATAATATATTGAATGCAAGTTAATAATTTTATACAAGAATGAATACAATTACTCCAACTAGTACTATACAATGATTGGTAACTGTATGGAGAACTGCATAACCATAAATAAATGTAGTATATTGTGTTGTACACCAACAATATACACAATTAATGATATCAAAGTCCTAGACACATGGGCTACCACTGCAAAATTTATATGGCTTTAGGAAGCAATAGGGTTTCATGCTATAAAGATCTTGTGTGTATGACTAAAAAATATTATTTTGGTATTCCTTCACAAAATTAAATTCAATGAGAAGATCCCTACTTGGATGGAGATTTAATTTGATTGAGGGCATTTATGATTAAATAAGTTAATTGTAATCTAAAATATTTAACCTTGGTCTAGTACAAATTTCTAAAATATGTCATTAGGAGGGAAGATCTGGTACAAGATATACAATAATAACTACATGCAACTCTTATGAAATGATGGTTGACTGTTTTATAGAAAATTAGTTATATTTAATTTTGGGGTAGTAAAATGAGGTATTCATTGTTTGAGAGGGTTAAGGAAAAGGTTTGTGATAAGTCTAGAGAATGTGTCTTCTTGAAAAGACCTCTCCATGATCTAGGTGTTTCCATATCAAACTAATATGTTTATGGGGATATCTTTTTTATTTTTGGGATCATATATACAACCTATTATTATTGATCAGTTGGTTGTTACAAAAAATATAAAATGTTTTAAAAGCATTAAAAAAGAACTTCATATAATGACATATGGAGTTAGTAATAGTCATGTATGTTTAAATTAATTCAAGATCTGTAGTGTCTCTTGTGTGTTTTATTTATTTTAGATTCACATAATATCTTTATCTCTATTAAACTCTTTAAATCTTCTTCCAAAGACATGCAAAATACATTAGTGGTAAAATCATGACATTCTTTGTGGAAATATAATCTTTTGTCTTTCTTATAATTTAGTGTAAATTTTTCAAGATGTCATGGGTTACCCAAATGTCAGGCATTAGTTACAGTTATGTATTAATAATTACAGTATTCTACATGTTCCAATTGTCAGTATTGATGCACACAATAAAAATACTATCATATAATTAAGAAAATATTCACATGGTTTAAACAAGTAAATTTCGTCTTATATATTATTGCCTTGCATTTTTTCTAGAGGAATAACAAAAACTCTCTTGACTTATTGTACAAGAATCTTTTATCTTTGTCCATATTTGTGGTTATTTATAGATATTAAGAATAACTTTAATCTTAATCTCAAGTGTGACACATTTTTGTTGTGAATAATTGAACCATAAATTTTATGCTTTAAGCTCATAATAAAATTTTAAACACAATTCATATAATGATATTTTTTATATTTTGATTTCAAATTAATTAACTTGATAAATGATATATAGACATCAAATCACATAAGATGTAAAGAAGATAAACTATTACTTAAAAAATAAATTAATCTTAAAAATTTGAAACTTACAAATGAGTTGAGATGTATTTTATCATATTGAAAAGGAAATGAAAACCTTCCACTTTTATGAGATAATAATGAAAAACTTATTCAAATGAACTTAATAATACGTTAAATTTTTTATTTTGAATTAATATTTAAAAAATCAACATATTTTA
This sequence comes from Sequoia sempervirens, assembly GCA_007258455.2. Taxonomy (NCBI): domain Eukaryota; kingdom Viridiplantae; phylum Streptophyta; class Pinopsida; order Cupressales; family Cupressaceae; genus Sequoia; species Sequoia sempervirens. Next base: position 59,487 of record VDFB02144898.1, read on the forward strand.
TAAATCACTTGAGTTCGACCACTAATACATTATAGTCAAACACACATGAGATATTATCATTGAAGGAAATCTCAAATGCAGACTATTTATGAGATGCAAAGAATGAAAACGAAGAAAACTAAAACAATAAGCCAATATATGTCTCTCTTCTGAGAGAACTTGCAAATTTGGGTTATTTGAAATTGTCAATGGTGGTAAATATGTGCCTGTTTGTGACTCCCATGAAGGGTTTTTCCTTGATTTGCTATAAATCTGTTGTCTGTACGACTTGAGTAGTGAAACGAATCTTTGCCAGCGCTTTAACTTCACACATATCATCAACGTCGTCAAGCAAATATGGTTAGAAATTCGTCATGAAACAACCTTTCTGCCTTCATACCATTCGCATGTAAATGCAAATCATATTATGAAACCCTAAATAACAAAGCGATTAATGGTGTAATATGACATAATATACCAAAATCAGATCCAGATTGTGAATGATGCTCTACGATGACTGTGCTCTGTTGAATATTAACAGTAACATTCTCAACTCCATTTCGTGCCTTTAGCTTTCTCTTTATCTTTCCTTCATGGGAATCATTATACATTCCCTCAACACTCAGAGTAGTTCTCTTCATGATGGCGTCTACTTATTCTATGCAACTCAAGATGATGCAACTGAGAATAGAGTGCCTCAAATTGGAGATTATGATCTTTGCCTTGAACGGTTCAGGGTTTTTATCTTTGCCTTGAACCTCAGGAAGAGTGATTGGCAAGATATGATCTCCTTCCTTGTAGTAAACATGAAATTATGAGGAAATCAGAGTTACGCGTAGAAGATCATTAAAAATTAGACGAAATTGCAGCTCCTTGTTCTATATTTATTTGACTTCCCATCTTGCTTAATATTGTTTCCAGACTTATTTAATTTATCACGACTTATTCATTTGCACCAACTAATTACAAGCAGAGGTGGGTTTATAGTATAGACAGAAACCCACCAGATACGATAACACCGACCCTAAAATAGAGAGGAGAGGAGGTCAACGTCTCAGTATTTTCGTCCTCTGCAAATAGTCAGCCATGCATATTCTTTTTTATTTGACTTTTGTAATTGTGGTTGAGTTTAACTTGGGACATCTTGTGGCTATGGCGTATGCCTATCGTCACGCATATTATTATTTTAAAATTGTGATTTGAAACTTGAAATTTTTTTCAGGGTCTTGCATTCACATTATGTAACAAAAAAGTACGAAGTTGTTAAGAAGTCCAACTACTTCCAATCGTCGACTATCTTTTTTTTGTTTGTTGTGTGATTTGGTGAATGAAATTACATATTGAATGTGAACGGGAGTGGGGTAAATAGACAAATAATTTTCTTTCTAATTTTTTATCTATTATTATTATTTCTCTATCTAATATTTAGATTAAATTATTGGCATTTTAATTTATTACTTGTATAATAATATTATACATATACATAAAAAATATTCTTTTAATTTAGATTTATTCAAAAAATTATTACACAATATCTAGCAATCACATCTTAGTGTGCAATGGGTACATCAAAGAAGTGTGGATGGTCAATTAGGTAATTTTTTGGTTTATTGTTTACATACATTTGTGTAGTACACATGAAGTAAAATTGGTATGCTATTTTAAAATGATTTTGCTTGTGAAACAAAGGTCTCAATGAAGAAGTGATAACTTAAAATCAAATATGCATAATTGGTGAAGCCCTTCTTCTTAACCTTGTACTAGTTCTTGTAAAAGAACCCCCCTAATTCTTTGCTAAAATGTTGAGACCACATAGTTTTCAATATGTGATTACCATAAGGGGTCTTGGTTTAGGACACCATACTTATAATCACCAAATGCAGACTCTCCGCAATACTCACCATCTTGTATATATCCTTATTATTAAGCTTGGATTTGAGCTTCTTGACCTCTCTCACCATATGGGTCATGACAACCTTGTATTCCATGAACAATTTATCAAGGGACATAAGATTTTTCCAAAATATATTACCACAATCATTCCTAAACTTACTCATTAAGAAAAACTTGAACTCTAGGCTATTAATAATGTCAATAAGGCCTACTCTTATTTTCTTCTTTGGTGAAGTCCTATCAATTTGTGAGATATAAATGGAAAATGAATTCTTAAGATTCTACTAGCCATTTTTGAACTCTGACCACACGATTACTGACAATTCTCCAAGGTTCACTTACCCTTCACATTTATAGCCCTAATTTTTTTTTTTTTTGCAATTTGACAACTATTTACCTTTCTCAAATAAATATCAACCATTTCTCTATATACATATGTGTAAATAATAAAAAAAACTACATAATGATGTTGCTCACTCTAGTCAATTTCATCTATTCTTGTTATGAATAAGTGCAACCATTTACTACAAATGTACAACCATTTAATGAACTATTCTCTAGTAATATCGTAACTACTCAAATAAATGATGAGTTCACCTAGATTATCGTGTGATTTTGCATCCAACATTGCGCTAGGGGGTTCCTTTTGTATTATGTGTAGCTATCCAAAAACAAAGTGGAAGGCTTAGAATGTCATGCCCTCACCAAACTTAAAACTTATGTTATAACCTCCCTCAAGAGCTATTGTTTCCCTAATGTCTTCCTAAGGATGAATATCTCACTGTTTAGATGCCCTTCCAATATCTTCATTGTCAAGAAAAGCTAGTAGTGACAGGGGTTGTCGCCATGATTCGACTATTTCACATAGAGATCACTATTACAAGTACAAGATTACATCTTTCATATTCAAAGATGGAGTAGTTCTCATACCATATAAAAGGGTAAATACTCGATAATATATATTGAATGTGAGTGAATAATTTTATACAAGAATGAATACATTTACTCCAACTGTAACTATGCAATGATTGGTAACCATATGGAGAACAGTATAACCACAAATAAATGTAATATACTGTGTTGTACGCTAACAATATACACAATTAATGAAATCAAAGTCTTAGACACATGGGCTACCACTCCAACATTTATATTGCTTTAGGAACTAATAGGATTTCATGCTATAAAGATCTTGTGTGTATGACTGAAAATTATTATTTTTGTATTCCTTCACAAAATTAAATTCAATGAAAATTTCCCTGCTTGGATGGAGATTTAATTTGATTGAGGGCATTTATGATAAAATAAGTTAATTCTAAAAAAGAGAGTTAACCTTGGTCCAGTACAAATTTCTAAAATATGTCATTAGTAGGGAAGATCTGGTATAAGATATACAATAATAACTACATGCAACTCTTATGAAAGGATGGTTGACCATTTTATAGACAATTATTTATATTTAATTTTGAGGTAGTAGAATGAGGTATTCATTGTTTGAGAGCATTAAGGAAAGGGTTTGTGATAAGTCTAGAGAATGTGTCTTCTTGCAAAGACCTCTCCATGATCTAGGTGTGTCCATATCAAACTAATATGTTTTAGGGGATATCATTTTTATTTTTGGGATCATATATACCAACCTGTTATTATTGCTCAGTTGGTTGTTACAAAAAATATAAAATATTTTAAAAGCATCTAAAAATAACTTCATATAATGAAATATGGAATTTGTAATAGTCAAGTATGTTTAAATTAATTCAAGATCTGTAGTGTCTCTTGTGTGTTTTATTTATTTTAGATTCACATAATATCTTTATCTCTATTAAACTCTTAAAATCTTCTTCCAAAGACATGCAAAATACATTAGTGGTAAAATAATGACATTCTTTGTGGAAATATAATCTTTTGTCTTTCTTATAATTTAGTGTAAATCTTTCAAGATGTGATGGGTTACCCAAATCTCAAGCATTAATTATAGTTATGTATTAATAATTACACTACTCTACATGTTCTAATTTTCAATATTGATGCATGTTATAAAAATATTATCACTATAATTAAGAATATATTCACATGGTTTAAAAACCTAGATTTTGTCATTTATATTATTGCCTTGCATTTTTTCTAGAGGAATAGCAAAAACTCTTTTGAGTTATTGTACAAGAAGCTTTTATCTTTGTCCACATTTGTGGTTATTTATAGATATTAAGAATAATTTTAATCTTAAATTCAAGTTTGACACGTTTTTGTAGTGAATGATTGAACCATAAATTTTATGCTTTAAGTTCATAATTTTTTTTTTTAACACAATTCATATAGCGATAGTTTTTATATTTTGATTTCAAATTAATTCAACTTGATAAATGATATATAGACATCAAATTACATAAGATATAAAGGAGATAACTATTACTCAAAAAATAAATTGATCTTAAAATTTTTAAACTTACTAATGAATTGAGATGTATTTTATCATATTGAAAAGGAAATGAAAACCTTCCTCTTTTATGAGATAATCATGAAAAACTTATTCTAATAAACTTAATAACACGTTAAATTCTTTATTTTGAATTAATATCTAAAAACACGCATGAGATTAGCATTGAAGGAAATCTCAAATGCAGACTATTTATGCGAGGCAAAGAATGAAAACCAAGAAAACTAAAACAATAAGCCAAGATATGTCTCTCTTCTGAGAGAACTTTCAAATTTGGGTTATTTGAAATTGTCAATGGTGGTAAATATGTGCTTGTTTGTCACTCCCATGATGGGTTTTTCCTTGATTTGCTATAAATCTGTTGTCTGTACGACTTGAGCAGTGAAACGAATATTTGCCAGCGCTTGAACTGCACACATATCATCCACAACGTCAAGCAAATATAGTTAGAAATTCATCACGGAACAACCTTCTGTCTTCATACCATTCGCATGAAAACGCAAATCATATTATGAAACCCTAAATAACAAAACGATTAATGGTGTAATATGACATAATATACCAAAATCAGATCCAGATTGTGAATGATGCTCTACGACGACTGTTCTCTGTTGAATATTAACAGTAACATTCTCAACTCCATGTCGTGCCTCCAGCGATCTCTTTATCTTTCCTTCATGGGAATCATTATACATTCCCTCAACGCTCAGAGTTGTTCTCTTCATGATGGAGTCTAATTATCCTATGCAATACAAGATCATATAACTCAGAATAGAGTGCCTGAAATTGGAGATTATGATCTTCGCCTTGAACGGTGCACTGTATTTATCCTTGCCTTGAATCCCAGGAAGAGTGATTTGCAAGATATGATCTTCTTCCTTGTAGTAAACATGAAATTATGAGGAAATCAGAGTTGCGCGTAGAAGATCATTTAAAATTATACGAAATTGCAGCTCCTTATTCTATATTTACTTGACTTCTTATCCTGCTTAATATTTTTTCCAGATTTATTTATTTTGTCACGACTTATTCATTTGCACCAACTAATTACAAGTTATTACAAGCAGAGGTGGGTTTATAGTGTAGACAGAAACCCACCAAATACGATAACGCGAAGACCAAACTGTATGCATGCCTTCGTGTCCACGTTGATTTCCATGGGGAAATTACAGTGAAATTAGTTGAGTGAAATTGGTGATAATAAAATAGAGAGGAGAGGAGGTCAACGTCTCAGTTTTTTCTTCCTCAGTGCAAATAGTCAGCCATGCAAATTCTTTTTTATTTGACTTTTGTGATTGTGGTTGAGTTTGGCTTGGGACAGCTTCTGGCTATGGCGTATGCCTATCGTCAGGCTTTCTATATATTATTAATATTATCTTAGAATAGAGATAATTTGAAACTTATGATTTTCTTCATGGTCTTGCATACACGTTTGTAACTAAAAAGTACGAAGTTAAGAAATGCAAGCTAACTACTTCCAGTCGTGGACTATCTGTTTGTTTGTTGTGTGATTTCGCGAATGAGGTTATATATTTAATGTCAACGGAAGTGTGGTAAATAGACAAATAATTTTCTTTTAATTTTCTATCCATTATTATTATTCCTCTCCATCTAATATGCTGATTAAATTATTGGCATTATATATCTTCTATAATAATATTATAGATATTGAAAGAAAATTTTCTTTTAATTAGATTTTATCATGAAAGAAAATACTAACATAATTAGATTTTATCATGATTTATATTGAATTTAGAAATTTGTCATTCTTGAAAAAAAAAAATGTTATTGATTATTTAAAAGTCAAATAAAAATAACAAGTATTCTTTAGAATAAATTGACACATCTCAAAAGACAAATCTATAAGATAGTTTGAAAGATATATCATCATCAAAATTCATAAGAACACTCAAGATGAATCAATTATCAAGAAAATTATTACAACTAAAAGGAAACTCATAAAAAAATGAAACTATTGCAACAAAGCTTACACAAGAATAGAACAATTTTAGGAAATTTAATAATAAAGATTAGCAAATATTTCAAATTCATATAGTCCCATCAAAAAATTCATTTGTTAGTGTGAGATACTAGGAAAGATAAATCCAATCAGAAACAACAAATGCACAATTAGATAATAATTCTAACAAGTGTTTGAAAATACATTTCAACAAGATTGACCCAAAACTTTACCCTAACAATTTTGCACACTATTGGAGTGAATTGACAAAGTAAGTAATTGTATTTTTCTACAAAAGACAAGAAATAGATAATATAGTCTTCAACAAAAGGTTTAGGCTCTTAGATCCTTAGTAATAGTGTCAATTTACTAGTGTAAGTTGATCATAAAAGAAAACCCATAATAAACACAAGCCAAAAATGACATAGCTATTTCTTCACAAAAATATTTCTCATATCATCCTACTTAAAAAATATACTTCTTTCATAACAAATTATCAATTTTTATATTTCTTTGGTTGACAATTATCAAATCAAATTATGCAATTTATTTTACTTCAAAAGATTAATTGTCAAAAAGAAGATCAAAGAAAAAAAATACATTGTCTAGGGATAGAACTTAGCCTCATCATAATGAATAATTTTCTTTCCTCCTATGATTTATAGCGGTTTGTGAGGAATTTTTTTGGATTCTTGCTTATATAGTTGGAAAATATTAGAAGACAAATCTATAAGATAGTTGCAAGATTATGGTCATAAAAATTCCTAACAACGTTCAAGATTCATTAATTATCAAGAAAATTATTACAACTACAAGGAAACTCATAAAAAATTGAAACTATTGCAATAAAGACTACAAAAGTAGAGAAAATTCCAATATCAATGTCAAGTGTCAATGCACCACTAAGTCCAACATCTATGGATAAAGTGAAGCAAAATAATTCCAATGTATGCCCCCACTTTAAAGAAATTGCAAAAATACACATTGTGAGCAATCACTTTAAAGTAAAAAAACATTGATAAATGCCAGGTAACAAAAAATCACAAGAGCTTATTTGTAAATCCCTGCACCAAACATATGTTTCCAAATAAAGCTAATAATGATAAGGGGTTTCCCCCAAACAACATGGAAAGGTACACTGAGGGATCCAAAAATCTTGGGTCAATATACATCTTTGCTACAATGATATAATAGAGCTCATAATTGACATCATTGCCCAAATACTCATGGAACAATGAAAACAAAGGAGGAATGACATAGAGAGATAATAAAGAAGATTTTTGTTCAACATGGAAGAGACCTAAATGTCTCAATGTATTCCATTGTCCCCAAAAGGAAAACACAAGACAAAGGAAAATATAAAGTTTATTACATATATAAGAATTGAGATACAAATAGAAGAATGTCACAATAGGTTTGTTTCCTTTGTATCCTTGCACCAACGAAGCAACAAGGGTCATCCAAAGACAACTCACAAACAAAAAGACACACTAAGTAGCACTATGATTGATCTTGAGGGATTGTTTACTAATACTAAAACAAAGATTAGACAATTGCTTGATGCAATGTGAGGGGTTGGGAATATTGTTTTTGATATGGGAAAGAAGAGAGTCATAGTAGAACACGATACAAGCATCACTAAAGAATAAATTGGTATGCTATGTTGTTACCTTTTCTCCTTGATAGAGGCACTTGGTGTGGATGACTTACTAACCATATTTGTTTTTCTGCATTTTCATGTTCAACTAAAGCACTGGAAAGGAAATGTCACAAGGCCATAATTGTACAAAGCACACAGTAAGGACATAATTGAAATGTAGTATACTACATAGGTTGAGCATTTATTAGTAGGAGTTTACTTTGTCAGTTCTTAGGAAATTATCAATAAGTATGTTATAACAAAAGATTATTATAATATGGGTGATGATGGAAAGCTATTTGACCATCAAACAGTTCCATTAATATTATCATTTGTCATATGGTTCCTATTTTGAGATGGTATGCCAAGCCAAGTTGGGAACCAATGTTGAGTTGGTCAAATTAGGAGTTACTACTACATTACTAAATTACTATTTTTAATAGATGGCATTTGAATTTTTTCTCTGATTAGGTTCCATATTTAAAGGTTTTAAAAAACATTTTTTGAACCATTTGAAGTTTCCTAGCTTTGTCATTTGCGTATTAATTGGTACTTGTAGAAGTGGTTTTATGAGTAAATTTTTAGCTACACAAGTTCTATTAAAATGGTACAATTTTTTTGAAATTTTAATATTGGTGAATACTCCTATAAAGACTTGCATTGCAAGTGTATTGTGATCTTCTTTAGATTTGATAATACATTGCATAAGTTATAGAGGTTGTGATTTCTCTCCTAAAAGAGTTTTCCCCATGTAAACCAATGTGTTATGCTATAATTGTTTATATGTTCAGGATTGATTTTCTCTACTTTGTATAATAAGTTTGGATCATTTTGAGTTTATGTACTTTAATCCCTTCAAGATTATCATAGAAAATTATTTTTGTGCGCCTTGCTTCCTTACAAAGTAAACCCATTATGCAATTGGTTAATATTTCTCATGTCCATCAATTTTATGAATAATTTATTTTTCCTTTCATTAAATATAATATTTTTGGAATTTGGTTAAATTTAATTGCTTTCCATTATTCACCATGTATTATTATATCACCAACACCATTTTTAGTTGCTAAAATTGTCAGTGTGAAATATTTTATTTTAGAGAAAACTTTTCTCAGATTTTCAGAAAGTATTTATAAACAATGAATTTCATTTGAATCTTTGTCAATCGTTAAATTATTACTAGTATCTTAGTATTCAATTAATTAAAGAGTGTAGTTATTCTGGTTATTCCGCTAATCTAATATATTATAAAATTTAAATAATATTTCAAATATTCAATTTTTAACAATTCATTGGCTTTCTTAGAATATTGGACATAAATTTTATTATTAGTAATTTGTTGGCTTTCGAATGATTTTTATACAAGTTTGATATGGAAAAATGCTGAACTTTGTCAAATTAAAACTAATACACAAAAAAAAAAATCTTTAATTTTCATAGCTTTGTGGAGGTTCAATTTGCATTTATGAAAGGAATGAGTTATATATTAAAAGAGGAGAATGTTAATAAACATAATATTAATTTTTTTTTAATGTTTCTATAGAAAAAAATGTATTTAAAAGAATTTAAAATCATGTTATAGTATATGATGGTTATTAGATAGCTAGATTCAAAAACAAAGAAAGAATAATGAAAGTTCAAGTATGTTTTGTCAAATCTGATCTCTAAGAGAGATCTAAAGAACCCATTAATAGAAATAGTCTTGGATAAAGGGGGACCTTTTATAATCATGATTAGAAAAGACAAGATATTGAGCATGCAAGATGTCACAACCCTCCTTTATTTATTTATTAATTATTTTATTATTGCACAATAGTTACATTTATATGGATGAAAGAAGCCCACAAGATCTAACATTTGATAACCTATTTGTTATCATGAAAGACCATCTAGGTATTAATGTACTTAAAATCAATTTCATTGCCTTATCAATTTTATTAATCTTCTTTTTATTGACATTATTATATCAATAGGTGTATGATATTGGATAAAATTTTGGATCATTGTTTCTTTACATTGTTTGAGATTGAATCTTGGTATAATTTCTTGACTGTCTAGTTGATCATTATGCATGGTATTAGTTTAGTAACCATAAATCTCTTTGTAGTTTTAATGAACATTATCACTATGGGATTATTGAGGTAGGCAATCTTGAAGTATATGAGGAATCAATTTTTTTTATTTAATTTATATCATAAATTTTATCATGTGTAGTATTATAACATGCATGACTATCATTCTTTTACCATTTCATTAACATCACACAATTTGGTTAAGAATAGGTAACATGAAAAAAGCTATCATAGATATATTTTTCTATGTGAAATTCCACTATATGAATGCCATTTTAATTGATATTTGCTTACCTATTAAATAACTGTCTTAGGTATGTATTCTTATTTTGATTAATCTTTTCCCCATTAATCATTAAAAATGGGACCATTAAAGCCCACTATGTTTGGCTAAAATTAGCTGAATATTTCTATGTGAAATTCCACTATATGAATGCCATTTTAATTGATATTTGCTTATCTATTAAATAATTGTCTTAAGTATGTATTCTTATTTTGATTAATCTTTTCTCCATTAACCATTAAAATTGGGACCATTAAAGCCCACTATGTTTGGCTAAAATTAGCTGATTGGAAAACTAGATGACATTAGTACTATAAGATAGGGAAGCATGTAAAAGCTAATAGATATCTTCTATTATATATTGGTGTGATAAAGAGGACTTTAAAGGGCACATAAAAAAATTTTGCATAAGGAAAGGCAAGTAGAAGGAAAGATTTATAATTTATATGCTTTGTCTATGCTTCCACATTTTATATACATGTATACTAGAGAATTTGTGCACATTTGGATTTGATGGATGTATTTTCTATTTTGCATTTTGAAAAAATATCTCAAATCAATTGATTTTACTTAACAATTTCTATAACCTTTTTTGTAAATCTATATTTGTAAATTATTCTAATTTTTTGCATTTGCATGAAAGTTTCGAAAACCATAGTTTTTATGTGTTTCCTATGATCATTGCATTCTATGACGTGTTCTATGAAACAATTGCATTTCTTGAATTTTTGTGGGCCTTCCTAGAACATGTAGGGTGCATTTGAAGTCATCATTAAATTATTTTACTCTCATCTCCTCTAAAGATAAATTATAAATGAGACTATCAATTGTGATTTTAGCACCACCTCTAATGGTAACAATTAAATTTTAAACACTATCAATTATAAACACTAATGTGCCTCGTCTAGAAAAGACCGTTATGGCTGCGTCAGCTCCCGCCCACTCCAAATTATCCTGCGTAGGCATGATTTTGAACGGCTCTGTGGCCGCACCCTCTCTTGGCTCTATGGTCGCTCCCTCTCCTAGCCAACAATTGTCTCTCCCGACCTGACAAGAACTTGATCTGCTCCCCTCCTGGAGATAACTTGACCTGCTTTGTGGCACCGCCACTGTGTCTGCTAGGATGTGAGCTCGTAGTGGATCTTACTGCGGATGCTGTGGGTGCTATGTTTTCTTCACCTCCTCTGGTTGAGTCGGTTGCTGGCGCTACTGTGGGTGATTCTGGGTTTTCTCCATCCTCTTGTGTGGGGAAGTTTGTTCGCCCTTTGCCTTATGCTGATGCTGTGAAGTCTAAGAGACCTCGACAGGGTGTTGTGTAGCCTCTGCATTGTGCCTCGGTTGCTCCTATTGTTTCTCTTGGTAAGGAAGTTGCTAATAATATTGATTTCTATTCCAAAAATTCTCTTATTTGCAAATTTTGTCGCTTGTGGCCTTCTCTTCCTAATTTGTACTTTTGGATCACTAATCATTGGGCTCCTTTGGTTGATGGTCTGATGGAGATTTACCCTTCTGCAAGGGGTTTTTTTGTTGTGGGTTTTAGTTCGCTTGAGAACAGACAAGCTATTTTAGATCACGATTTGTGGGTTTGGGATTCTCATCCCCTTTCCTTTAGGCCTTGGGTTATTTCTTCTAACCCTTTGAAAGAACCTTTGGATGTGATGCTTGTTTTGGTAAGATTTCCCTATCTTCCCTTACAGTTTTGGTGTTCCTTTGCCTTTGAGGGCATTGGTAATGCTATTGGTAGATTTTTGAAAGTGGATATGGCTTTCAAGTGTTTCACTCATACTTCATTTTCTAGGATTTTAGTGGAGGTTGATCTATTGAAGGATTTAGCTGGAGAGGTCGTGTTGCAGATTACTGGTTGGTATTGGTCTCAACTTGTGGATTATGAGGGTCTTCCTTTTCGCTACAGATGCTATTTTGTTGTTGGCCACTTGGCTCAGTACTGCTCTAAAGTCTCCCACCCTGTTTCTTCCTCTACCCGGTGGAAGAATTCTCTTCATGAAAACTTAACAGTTCTCCCTATTGCTAACTCTGCTTCTTCTCCTGATGATTACTCTAGACCTGCTTTTCCTTCTGTGAGGCTTAATATGAGTGTTGTGATGGATTTTTCTCCTCAAGTGCAAGTTTTTTCTACTCTACCTTATTCGGTTGAGGTGGGTGTTGCTCCTTATGTGGATACCACTGTGAGGCCTTTGGATTGGGTTTTCCCTAATGCTATTTATGTTGCCTCCCCTGAGGTCCATGTATTGGAAAATGTTGTAGCAAGTCCTACTGATTTGGGCTTGGTTTCAGATGCTTTACCTGAAGTATCAACTGTTCCTCTAGTCTGCTACTCCAGAGGGGAGTCTTCTCCTTCTGATCAAAATTTCTCAGTTTTAGTTTATGATTCTCTTTGGACTACGGTTCACAGAAAGAAGAAATGTATCCTTCTAAGAAGTTCATGGTTTCCTTTAACATGCCCTCAGAGGCTCTACTTGGTTCAAGTGTTGCTCCTTGAACAGTTTCGTGTTGTTTGTTGTTCTGACTGGCTGTTTCTCTCTAGTTGGCTGTGTTTGGCCAGTCTGTTTTGCTGAGATGGTTAGCTCTATTTTGCTGAGCTGTTTGGATCTGTTTTCATTTTGTAAGGGATCAGGGCCCTTCCCCTGATTATCTAATAAAAAAAATTTAAATTTTCTTTAGAATTAGGCAAATAAAAAAGTAATAAGATACATTTATCTTCTTATTTTAACTTAATATTGATTTAAAATACTAACTCAAAATAAAAATATTAATAATATAAATGATATGTTTCTCAAAGACCATCTTTCGTCTTTAAAGAATTTAAGTATCTTTTGAGATATAATTTATTTCTAGACTATTAATTTGATGAATATCACCTATCCTCTTCCATATCTTTATGTGTTAGAGACAATTATATTATTCCATGTAATATTATTAGGAACATATTCTCTCACACACATGTGTCATGTAAATAGAAAGGATCTTATATATTTAAATTTTTTTGTTTTACTTGGTCTCCTTCACAATGACTCACTTGCTAACTCAACTTGTTTTTATGTCATATGACTCCTCTTGAGTAATTCTTACAAATACTCCTATCATGATCACATTCGAAAATAACCTTGTTTCATTATAATCTTTCCTTTCTAGAATTTATATTACTCTTATTTTACATATTTGTGTGCTTATTGCTATTTATTTATGGGATTAATGATTATTATATTGTAACATTCTTCACTAATATATATTGTGGTCTATCTAAGTCCTTGAGTTGAATCCAATATTATGCATTTGTCTCTTGAGATATATTTAGAAGGATAAAATCTATAAGGCATAGCCAAATGGTTCTCTATGCCTTCTTGTAAAAAAATAATTCAAGCTTCACGAGACATTATAGGTTGATTCTTTTAATTTTCTATTAGACACGACTAGTTTATTTCTTCAAGAAGAGAATCTATATTTAAGTTTCATATCTTATATCCAACAACATTTATTTTTTTAATATTTTTATGAGAGGTATAGACCATTATTTTCAAACCTTACAAATTGTACCTATATATTATTGTCTAACCTTAGCCAATATTTATCAAACATTGTAGATGGCTTCTATTCATTTTCCACTAGTACTTGCAATCTCTTCCCTCAATAATTTCATCCATCTTTAGATTCCAAATTCTACAACTAATGCTATCTACTTTCTAAAAATACACACAAAACCAAGAGGCTTCCACTCATATAGCTAGATTATTTTAGCTATAACTACAACTATAACACTAATCCTAACAATTAGAACTATGAAATTAATGCATTTTCATATACCAACTATCAAAGATTGGTTTAGAATAGATTTTCTAACATATTTTCTTCCTCACACATCAAATTATTGGAATCCATTATTGCATTATCATGCACAAAGGATATAGTTCAACAATTAAATAGAGACATGAACTTATAACCCTCCCTATATATGAAAATGGTAAATATTTGATAATATATTAAATGTAGCTAAATCATTTTTATATAAGAATGGATACAGTTACTCCAACTATAACTATTCAACAACTAGTAATTGTAGGGAGAATTGTATAACCAAAATAATGTAATATGTTGTGTTATGCTAATATTCCCCCTCTTATTACAATGTTCTTGTAAATGTACCCCTAAAAAAATCAAATTTCACCTTGCCAAGGGACCCCCCTTAAGACTTACATAAATAACTTGTTGATTACATAAATAAAAATTCATGCTCATAAGATATTTCTTTGAGGAAACCTGTCCTGAAATAGGTGGAACTCCATAAAGCTACCTCATGACCCTCAAAAGCATGTAGCTTTGATTTGAATAACTGAGTTCTTGAACTACCATTTTCCTAAACTCTTGAATCATAGATTATTGAATTATTTGATAACTATCTGTATTGAGCTGAAATAAAGCTCCGTCAAGTTTTATGGTGACCCTTAAAAGGATATAATTTTTTATCATAATATTGTACAATCACTAGACAATAATCCATATTGGGCTTCAACACCAAATCCCTTACCTATCCCAAGAATCAAACTTCACAATCTATATATTCTTAAAGTCCATCAGCATCAAGAAGGAAATATAAAAGGAAAGAAAAAATTATTCTCATACAAAGAACCATCTCAAATTGATACTATTAACTTTAGATGATGGAGAACCACCATATTGTGGTGCGAAAAACCCCTAGTAGAACCTAGTTAGTTCCTAAAATTATATTCCCCACAAAATTTGACATGTAAAATTATTTTTTATGGAATTATTACACCATTCACTTGGATTTCCATAAGGTGAACATCTTTTTTCTTCAAAGCTTTCATCTTCTTCACCTAAGGGTAAAATCAAGAAGTTGAGTACACGAAGAGGGGAAATTTTAGGCCAAAAAAATAGTTTCGAAGGAAATGCGTACGCGTTACGGATTGGGTACCCGAGCCGGAATCTGATCGTGTACACGCTTAGGTACGGGTATGTGAACCAAAAATGCATACACATTATAAAATGCATACACATTATAAAATGCGTACGCGTTATAAAATGCGTATGCATTTCAAAACACGTACGTGTTGTGCGAAAGTATTTTTTTTTAAAATAAATGGTTGTGTTTCATTTTCACTCATTGTTTCAAGTCGTGCCAGAGAAGAGAGGTTCTTGATCACATACGCGTTTTGAAGCTCATGCTTAGTGAAAATTTTGACTGCCACCTCCTCCCGTCAACACACCCGACCTCAGTGACCTCCAGGTTGGTTGAATTCTGTCTTTTTTTGCTCTGTATCTTATTTTTTTCTTTGTAATTAGTATTCAGTTTTTGTTTCTTTAGTGTGTTTTAGTTCAATTTTTTATAGTTTTTAATTGCATTTAAAAAATCAAAAATGTCAATGAAACAGATAACGTTAAATTGTAAATTGAAAACCATTAAAAATAAACCTAAATTGGACACATTTAACTTAGAAATCAAAACCTTAGGTTACAAAATTTACATAGGTCCCTAAAAACTAATTTACATAGGTTAAAATCCTTGGTCCTAAACCCTAAAACATAAACGTAAAACCCCATTTACCCTAAAACGTAAACCTAAAACAAACTATTTACCCTAAAATGTAAGTTATGTAAAACCCTAAATTAGGGATCACAATTTATAGTCCATAGGTTCTACCTGTACACTTTGGTATGTCGTTGGTGATCCACGCAACTACCAATGAAATTCATAAAATTGACTAATAAAGGAGGTACAAACAATCGATACAAAGATATATATATTAACCAACAAATTATTGATTTAATTATAATATATATTCACATAATATAAATTTGATAGCTAATTTTATCTCAGAAAGCTTCATGATTGTATAATTTAACTTGAGAAAGTGTACTAGTGAAGTAAAATAATGTACCTCATGCGAAACTATGTGCTTGATTTAATAAATGTATGTATCATGATGCTAGTTGATATGAGCATGTAATCACTCTCTATCAATGTTATATTAGCTTATATAGTGTATGATGCATTCTCTTAAAAAAACATAGAAATGAAAGTCATACTTGTTAATCTAGACTATGTGCAATATGGATAGAGCTAGACACATAAATGTTATTAAATCAAATAAATATTAAAATGTGAAGCACAAATGATTTCTACCCAAATCTTATTTGGATGAGATCCTTTGTGAATTAAATGTAAGGATGCTTTATGATCATATTCAAACCTTAATTTATAGGATGTTATTCATAAGATGTACAGGTTGTGTGTAATCTAATTCCTATTTTAACTCTCATGTGTAGTGGCATTGTTCTAGATTAGGAAAACTAAATGTTGTACACTTTCTCTAAACAAGTGTATCAAAGATAACTTGTAGCATGAACATTTAAATGGAAAATTCAAATTACTTTTTTGAGAAACTTGATATATGATGATTCGTAAATGCAACTCAATTCTATAACCA
>VDFB02144899.1:0-89448 GCA_007258455.2 Sequoia sempervirens
TAGAAATATCTTGGTTTGTTAAAGAAGAGATATTTGTTGTGTGAATAGAAAGTTAGAAGCATTTGTTTTCTTACGGTCTTAAAAATTGATTTATAGAGAGATTGATTGAAATTGGGAGAAAAGAGGAAGTTTTTTTCACAGGAAAAAGAAGATAGAGGTTTTGAGAAATGAAAAGAATTGTTTTGTGGATTGAATAAATTGTAAATCTTAGAAGCTTTCTGATAATTCTAGGAATCTAGTTGTTATATTCTTGGCTATGGATTGTTTTTTGTTCTATGAGAAGTGGCAATTCTTCTAGGGGAAGCTTTGGCAATCTTGGTAAATTGAAGGTTACAGAGAAGCTCGACATCAATCCTCGAGGAAACAATTCTTCTAAATAGGTTCCTTAATTGTTTTTGTGAATTTTGATTTGAAAGAGTTATCTAATTATTGTAATGCAAATTGGAAAAGATTAGAAGAGGTTTTCATTACTGTAGAAGCTTTTTTTTTTTTAAAGATTGTCATGAAAATTAAACCTCTGTTGAATTTGAAACAAACTTAGGAAACCTCTTCTTTCTAGACAGTTGAATTTAGTTCATCTGTAGAAAAATATTTATTGAGATAGAAAACCCTATAAAATACCTCTTATATTAATTTCATTTTGTAGAAAAATTTATGAGGAAATTTCATATTTGTCTATAGAAAATTCCTTGAATAAAATTATGTATTTATTTAGTAAATTTTTTTGTAAGAAAATCAAATGCCCTTCTAGAGCATTTTACTATGAATTATGTATATACATATTTATATATATAAATTTTTTTGGGGCTATTGTGTTTACCCCTGTAAGAATTTCCTGTTAGAATTTTTTTATATTTTATGCCTGAGCCAGATCGAAATTCATACGATGAAATCTATTGTAATTTTCATTTGAGTTTGGGAGTTGTAATGTGTGGGGAGAGTGCTTGCTACTCCCAATGCTGACTCCCCTTTGAGGGAGGGCCGACACTGTGAGCAACTAGTGCTGCCCACACTACCCAGGCTTCCTTGTATGGGGAAGGCCATTGCTAAATGCGGTTGTATTCGTACAGTTTGTTGTGTATTGTTCATTACCTTCTCTTGCAATTTTGGATTTCTTTATAACATGTTTATTAATATATTTTATATTTATAATATATATATTATATGTAATATATATATATATTATTTTTATATATGTTATATGTAATATATATTTGTATTATTTTAATATTTTTTCATTAATGATCAATGAAAATAATTTTGTGAGGAAATGAATTTTTGGTATTAAATAAATGAGGTTCTTTTAATGTATAATTGACTTTATAATTAAATAATATACTTATATGTATATATATAGTTATATTTAATTATATATATACATATTAAATATATTTATTTAATGTTTGTGTATTACTATAAATATTTACAAGCATGATTAATTAAATTAGAAATGACTGATTATTTTTATTAAAGAAATTGAGTTAATTATTATGAGTACTTGTGAAACTGTAGTTAAACTTGTGATATTATTTCGTTGTGGATTATTAATGGGAATTGTGTTTTGAATAATGTATTTAGTGTGAAATATTGTTCTTTTGGATTTAGGAAATCCGAATAGTAGTGCTTTTAATTACATGAGATTTTTTATTTTAATTTCTAGTATTTCTGTAATTGGGTACTGTGGGGAATATTTGTTGTTGAGAAAATGTAAGTCTTCCAAATTTTAATTGTGAAAGGGTTGTCACTTCTGTTAGTCAGCTTGAGATTTCCTTGGGTAGTGCATGTAGTTAGATTCAGTATTGGTCATCCATAGGGATGTGTTATCTCTTGTGTCATGTTATTATCAATTTTTGCACTGTCTACCCTTGGGTGTAGAATGAGTTATTGTGTTGTCGATAGGGGAGTGGATTTCAATGGGGGTCGGGACACAAAGTGGTCCCAAGATAACTCATGTGGAATTCAGTGTAATAAGTGGAAATTAAATAACCTACTTTAGGGGAATGGGTAGTTAACATATTTAACTTGATAATTAGCCTCACTCATTGGATCAAGGGCTTGTGTTAGACTTGAGATGAGTCAGGAAGGCTTGGAATGGTAAGATCGTTATCCTGTCTTCTCAAAAGATAATTGATTCCACACTAGTGTGCATGTGGGGCTAGAGTTCGTAAGAGGTTACCAAGATAACCCAAGATGGGGGCTCTGACCCGTGAAGATCTCCCATGATAACCAATGCAACCTTTTGTGATAAACTCCTCCTATGACAACAACCATTTGTTTTGTATAGCGGGTTGTTCTTGATTTTGTGGATTTTAGCTAATGCAACCTATCTTTTATTTACTGCACAATGTGGTTTTATGGATTTGTACTTCTCTTTCTCATTGTAATTGTGGACACTATGTAATTGTAATCCTCATTTGTATCGAGGAGAACCCTTGTGATGTAATTGTAACATTATGTATGATTTATTTATCATTGGATTAAATGGTATATATATGGTTTATATGGTGTTGTATCTGTGGAAATATGCTCGTTACATTTCTATGTGTTAGACTTATTTTGCAATAAAATATGCCCGGAAAAATTTGGTAGAAAACCAACAATTCTTACCAACAAGCACTAAACTAATTAACACGATGAGTGCATGAGGTGTAACACTAAACATGATTTTGGTTGAACACCTTCACAAGGACTTAACTAAATTTAGAGCTAAAGTTAGGAATGAGCACAAACGGGTGCACCAAGCCCATCACGCACATCCTAAAGTCAAATTATGAAATTCTTGCCACTACTTAGATCTTAAGGTATTGAGTGCAAGCCATATATAAACATGAACAAATGTCAACATTTCTCCTTGAGGAAATTTATTGAATCCTATTGTAAATGTGTTTAATAGCTATAAGACATATGTACATGGAGTACATATTAGCTTCATCATTAGGGTTGAAAGAGGACAAGGGTGAGATCTTCTTATATGTACATATGATTCAAGACTTACTACGAGTAAGTAGGAGACCCTGAATAAGGGTATGCCCTTGACATTCTCATGATAATGACATGTTTATTTAAACCTAGCTCGATCATTTACTAATAATAGTATCACTAGGTCATTTTAATAATAATGTTGAATATTGGTACTAGAACATTATTATCTAACCATAGTTAATCTTAGACAATGGCATAACTAACAATATTACTCTTGGTATTCATAGCACCACTTATTTGTAATTAGTGATCCACATGACGTGAATATAGCCTACTAATGTTTAGCTACCAAAGCCTCTTTCAATATATAGATTACTATCTATGCATTACAATTAATTAAATAAAATTAATTTAATATTTAACTATTATTTTTATTTTTATATTAACACTTTAAAACATCATTAACTATTAATTTATATATATCACCATTGGAAACTTTAAATATTTTATTTTCTATAAGAAAATAAATAAATCACCAGTTAAAATTATTAACCTTAAAATTCTCACATTATAAAAATAACACAAGTCAATCGAATAGTCTAGCTTTCCATCTTTAATTTTAAAAAAAACATAATTATTTAACTTAAAAAAATATGCATACTTTTTTAAACTAATAATTCAAATGATTCCATATTTCCTTAATAAATTAGAATTCTCACTTTTATAAAAATAACACCAATTAATAGAATATTGTAAGTTTCCTTTTTTTAAAAAAATTAAAAATCATAACTATTTAACTTCTAAAAAAATGTTTCTTTTTAACTAAATTATGGAATGAATAAATGGAAAGACTCCATATTATCTTTCCAATCCTTTATGTTTTTCTAATATTAAGAGTCACTTGTTATTACTTTTTATATATATATATATATAAAAATTAGGGAAAGTAGGGATATGTAGAGCCTTTTAAATTTAACTTTTTCAACATGAATAAATAGAAAGCCTAAAATTTAGCATGGAGAAATAGAACAATTTAACCTTTTCAAAATGAATAAATAAAAATTCTAAAATTTAGTGTGGAGTGAGTTCTAGAGTTGGATGGTGAAAAATTTTCAACAACAAACACATCAATCGGACCTGTAACATACTCCAATATCTTCATTTCAAGATATTTGTCTTGTGGGCATTTCATACTCATGACTATTCATGTATTCACACTCTTTTTTTATGATAATTTCTCAGAAAGCAGTTGTATGAATGCTAATTATCTAAACCACAACTTATTGCAGTAATTGTATATTTGTTTGGCAATAGGATCATCCTCTATTTAATAATTAAATATCCTAATGCTTTCACTACTTATAGCGGTAATACTATTCCCACCAAATTTATAAAACTAGAGCCAATACCATTCTTCAATGCTCATACTGTAAATTGATGTAATTGTCCTTGTGTTTGAAATGACAAGAGATAGACTTAAAGTGACTCAGGCGCCTATGTTTGCAACTTATTCAATCTGCTACATCCCAAGCAGAATGAGCCACTAAATGTTATTAATTTTTGAATGCTATTCCCAGAGCTGACAAGACATAAATGCAAGAATGACTGCAACCATATTTTACTTTCTTGGTCTGCAACTTCCTACGCACTGATGACAGGTAAGGGATTAAATAGATGTGATTTGGGTCAGTTACGACATTAAGACACTCAACCATTCTTTCAGGCACTAAAAAAAAATACATATTATTGTCATTGATTCACAGATGCCACTTCAATGGTATTCACTTCTTAATGGTTTTCTTGCTAGATTTTCCCACACTGTAGTGTAGTCAAATCAGGAGTCATAACTCAAGGATATCAATGGGGAAAAAATATAATCTGCTATGACTGTAGGCATGAAAATGAAATGAAAGATTTTAATGATGTCCATGAGACTAAACACTCTATGGGACCGAGACCAACAACTTAGTTTGTCTCGAAACTCTTCTCCAGATCAGATCTCCTGCTATTAATTTTGACTAGGAGGTTGGTCGTCTGATTCAACTTATCCTCCTCAAATAATTGTTGCATATTGTCCACATCTGAAATATTTGCGTATTGGTTACGGATATTTTCATACACTGTGCATTCCATGACAAAGTGCCACTCTGTCTCTACCACTCCCTTATTGCAAAATAAGCACATTCTTTCTTCCCAAGTTTCCTTAGGTGTCTTCCACCTACCAGTCTCACATCTAAGATGGTGGGACCCCGTCCTCAATTGAGCAACAAACAACCTCGCTTTCCCTTTAATAGTTGCACCTAAATAGGGTTTTTCACCATGTTCCTTGGCTGGGTTAAACTCTTTGATGTAATATGCTTTTTTTCGCCCGATCTGATTTGACCACATGGTAGTCCTGAATTTCTCCTTCACATAGATTTTTATTTCACTATTGGTGCCAGGACATTCATGTAATTCGATGTCCCACTTGTTCAACCACTTGATGTTTTGTTTCATCCAAGTTTTCTTTCTTCGAACTAGAATCTCCTCCATAACCATTTTGGGCCACCGGTGGTTATCCATGTTTTCTATCCTTTTTAGATAACTTAACAACCGGGTTATTGCTGAAGCTTCCAAAGGATAAGCCCCTGCTTCAGCTAAAAGAATTTCATAAGGAACAATGGCTTTAACTTTGAGATTTCTTGTTATTAGGTGTTTCTAGATTCTTTCTATCTGTCTCCAACTACACTTTGACATGCTGCTTCCCCACACTTCGCACCCATAAAGCACAACCGGAGTGACAAGTAAACCAAAAAGGATTTTCTTGCTTTTCCAATCCCAAAGTTCAGCTTTTCTACACCTATTTTGAAGCAGGTAATAGGCTTTCCAACCTCCCTATATCCTTTTCATTCTGCAAGTTTCCCAACTGAGCTTATAATGGAAGTCGATCCCAAGATATTTGTATTCTTTCACTATATCAAGTGGGTTGCCTTCAGAAAGAAAGGTATGTTGTTTGGCTTTTCTATTCAATGAGTAAATCATGATTTTGGTTTTGGAGGTGTTCACTTGCATCCCAACTTCCTGACAAAAGTGTTCTTGGGCTTTTAAATGTTCTCTTAACCCATGAGTTGTTTTTGAAATTAAGATAAGATCGTCAGCATATAGAAGTAATTTCACTACATAACCTGCCAATTGGATACTATCCCCACCATCCTTGTTTAACCAAGCTTCCAACTTATCAATGTATAGCCCAAAAAGCGTGGGAGATAAAGGGCAGCCCTGCTTAACTCCAATGTCACTGCCAAAACATTCTGACATACCTTCACTTGTTCTGATTTTAGCACTAACCTTCTCATACAACCTGTGAACAGCTGCTCTATAAGCATTTGGAATGCCTAATTCTTCCATCCTATACCATAATTTTTCCCTAGGCACCATGTCAAAAGACTTCTTAAAGTCTACAAAGCAACAATAAGCTTCCTCACCCTGAGTATCCCAAATTTTCTCAATCAAGTGCCTAAGGGTGATGCAGTGATCGATGGTAGAGTGCCTGGACCTAAAACCTGCCTGTCCCTTTGCTCTTTTGCCCTAATTTTCTACCCATTTGCTGATCCTACGTTCAATCATGCTCCCAAATAACTTGCCAAAGATAGAGTTGACCATAATTGTGCGGTAGTTACATGGGTTATTGATATCACCACTTTTAAATAAAGGAATGACCACACTAGTAGTCCACTCCGTAGGAAAACCTTCCCGATTGACATTGTTGAAAATTCTTTTTATGTGAGGAGCAAGAGTTTCAATCCCCCATTTTAAAAATTCAGACTGTAGCCCATCTATGTCTTGTACTTTTCCACTTGCTAAGTTCTTTATTCATTGTTTAATATCATCCACATTGAATAGTTCCATTGATGTGTTAATAACAAGAGGGTAGTCTTTCTCGTGGGCCCGCTCGTAAAGAAGTCTAGCATACTCTAACCATTGGACATCCGTAATATTGTTTTCCACCTTCTTTTTCTTTTGCTGCAGTTCCCTCCAAAAGCCTTTAGGATTATGTTTCCCAAGAGTGATTAGTTCCTTCCTTCTTTCGTTTACATACTCTATTTTTTTGGACTGCACTAATTTTTCATATTTTTTCTTATACTCTTTGTCCATACCTCTCTTCTTTAGCAATCTCTTGGCTGCCTTACATTCTTCATCGTACCAGGGATTTTCCAGAAAAGTGTTTGTTGTCCCCACCTTGGGATGAGACCTTTTGCACGCATTTAATGCCTTGTGTATTATTGGGATCAGCAAATTGTTGTGAGTTTGGACATCAACCTCTTTTGCTGATTTAGACTCCCCGTTATTTTTCAAATCATGGAAATGTTGCTTAAGAGCAGCATTGAATAATTCCCTATTTTCTTGATTTATGAGGATTTTACCCTTGGGAAGGGATTTTTTTTGCATGTAAATAACCTGTTTACTATGTTGGCTGATTGGTGAAATGTGTAGTTTAACCCGAAGAGGTAAGTGGTCAGATTTCATCTCGATAGGGCAGTCCTCAATATCAAACTCTACTAGTCTAGAACTAAAACTCTGGGAGAAAACCACATAGTCCACCACACTTTGACCATTATAAGTTTTACAAGTAATACCCCCTGACCTCGGCCAATCCCTCATACCATTGCATATAACCATGCCAAATAGACTACAAAGTCCCAATAAATCTGTCCCAAATGCGTTGACAGTTCCATTACCATCTTGAGATGTTCTTTCCCAATGGAGACCACCACCTTCCTCTAACCACAAAGGATTGTTCTCCCCTTTGGTTTCACTGCTCAACTGAAGAGATTGGTTATTAGTTGTCCTTGCATTAAAGTCACCCATTAAAACCACATCCCCAAGTGCGTTGAAAATAGAGATATCTTTTTTTAGTGATGCATACAGGTCTTCATTGTCTAAATTTCATTTCTTATAAAACTTTGAATTTTTTGGAGCAAAGTAGCAAGTAGCTAGACTAAAAGTTACCCCATTCTCTATTATTTGTAGCCATATGTATTGTTTATTTGTGTCTTCTTTTACAAATTTAACAATTCCCTTCAACTTTTCATTTATTAGCACTGTAACCCCTCCATTTCCTTTGCTCGTTTCATTCCCTTCATTCCAAACTGAAACTTTCTTATACCCTTTGAAATCTGGTACTTTGCAATCATCATGTTCATGTATTTCTGTAAGAATGATAATATCCTTTCCTTCTGCTATGGGCCCCAATCCAGGTCCTCTTCTCCATGGATATCCTTTGCAATTCCAACTTACAACATGCAAATATTCCTGTGGGGCCCCTGATTCCTATTTCTTGTTTGAGAACCGATCACTAATTTGAGCTTTCCCGTTCTTCAACCAAGCCCACTTACCTTCATTTCTTGTTGTCTTCACTTTCTCCCATTCTTTCCTTTGTTCTTCTTGCTGCTCGAAGGTCAAATCTCCATCTAGATAAATATGTGTGCCTCTAAGTAGCTCCCTGTTTTTTAGAATCCTATTTTTATCTTCAAAATTTCTCCAGATGACTCTTACATGTCTATCTTTTCCTCCATCTACCTTTTTTCCAATTCTATTAGTTTGCTGAATATGTCCTATCCACTTCAACTTATCTTTTAGAAAATCCCTTGTTAGAATGTCGGTTCTCTCCTTCTCCCCAAAGTCTCTCAAACCTTTAATAATAATGTTTGCAGCCTTGCTTTGTTTATCTTTTTCTTCCCTTAGTTGCCTTTTAACTTGTTTTTCAATGATTCCTTTCTGCTCTTTTGATGAACTATTCACCACTTGTGACCATGTTTTGGCTTCTTCTATCTGATCCCTTAACTGATTATCTTTTGTCTCCAAGTCTGCTAAAGCTAATTGAATCACCTTTAACTCCATTATGTTTTCTCCTCCCTCGATTGTTGATTTATCGCTTTTTGTTGTTTTTAATTGGACTAACTCTTGTTTTAGAGTGACCAATTCCTGTTGCCCCCTCTCCATGTTGACTTGTAGATATGATATTTGTTCTTGCAGCATTTTATTGTCCTTTTCCAGCTTGTAATTTGACTCAGTAACTATTTTAAACCTGTTGTCTTCGTACATCCCCTTTGTTTCTAGAATATCGAGCCTACTTTTCATTCTCATGAGTTCTTCTACATATAACTCTGATGACCATAGTAAGGGTGAGGACATAGGGCTGTAGAGTTCTTGAGATGCTTTTTCAGCAAAATTCTTGCTTGCATTGAACTCTTCTGTATTGTCCATGCCCTCATCCAAATTGTCCATGTTTGGCTTGAGGTTCACTATGTCACCTATTATCTTACCAATGCTTTTGTGCTCATCTTGGACTGTTTTCTCAGCTTGAATTGTTTGCTCTTCTTTCTGGGATATCACACTAGATATATCTGTCTTGTTGTTACCAGCTTTTGGTAGAATCAAAGTGAATTTTTTCTTTTGGTTTTGTTTCAATTTCCGTTTTTGAGCCCACCTCTGCCTTAGAATCCCATTGTATTGTTTTGCATTTACAAAGATATATCTGTATGATGAAAGCATACATATATGGTCTTTTCAAAGAAGGAAAATAGAGAGGTGTTCTGACCAACTATGAAGGCTGAATTTTTTATTTTGTTTTTATTTTTCTCCATTATTGATGGCACTTAAATCACATCAACACTTCCTCCCCTACACCACCCACCCTGTTGTGCAATTACTATGATTGTGTGAAAGATTAACTTTGATAGTTCCATACATTTCATACCTACTCCTAGATTACATTACCAATGCATTGACATGACTTTTCTAACATTAACTCCTACAATTACTGCACAGTCATACTCCTCAGTGAGCAAGCACAACTAAATGGCACAATTATCTCAAAATCATGAAGTAAGCTACTTGCCAAGGTTGTAGTGCTTTATTTTTATTTATTTACTCATTTATCTTTATTTACGAATGACTTTGTGCAACAAAAATTAGTTTTAAGAGAACAAAGAGTTGGCAAAGGTCAAGGACAACCGCTAGTAGGGGTTCGAAGGAGATGAAACATTGTTGCATTTGGATCTACAGGAGGGGTCGCTCAAGATTAATCGATATATGATAGAAAGAGAAAGAAATGATAGTGGTGAATGATTAATATCCTTATATTGTTGTTAATTTCTTCTTCCTTATTAATAGAACCTCTCAATCCTCTTTCCTCATACCAGATTGCATTGTTTAGTTGAGGCATTCTTCTTGATGAATATGGATTTCTTCCCTGCTATTCTTTAGACTAGAATAGGTCTGGAAAGACGTGAGATTTTGGGAGATTATTTGCAGCCACCCAATGATGGCGTGTTATGAATGAATAGTATGGGTTTTGGTACAAAACAATATTGTGGCTCAGTTGTGAAGTGGTTGTCTTTCATTCCAACATGCAGGCTGGTTGGGTATGGTGGAGAATAAAAAGAGGTGTTATTTTGGTCATGAATCCATTCATCTAATATGTGATATTAGTCATGGTTTTATATATATTCGTTTATCCCTGCTTTAAGCATCTTATTTACTAATTTTATCTTAGTTATATGGTGTTAAATTCAACGCTACACATAAAATAGTCTGCTACAAGATCTAGCTGAAATATATATATATATATATATATATATATATATATATATATATATATATATATATATATATATATATATATATTGAAGTTGCAATGTGGACTAAAGTACCCAGCTTCAACCAGTATTATCACAGAGTTGTTTAATACAATCATATCATTTTGAATCAGACCAACATGCTTAGCAGCCAACAATAATGCTTTTGTCCATCCAACCCAATTCTTTTATTTTTCTTCATTGAAAGGAACTCTACTACAACATATATAGTTACAAAATGGGTTGAAATGAGAAGATAACCATTTTATTTATTTATTTATTTTGCTGCTACAAAGTTATGGTATTATCACTACAAATATGATTAATGCATCTCCTTTTTACACTTTTATAGAGTACTTATTATGTTCATCACAACGAGATACAAATGCAAAGTATAAGCTTCCAATATTGCAGCAATGTATATAAATGTAATGAAAAAAAAACAAGCCAATGAATAAGATTCTACCCTCTTCCATTTTATTTTATCTTTGTTTTTATTAATCTTCATTTTAACAAGATGCTAAACTTTCATTATTACCACAATACTCATAAATTAAATACATAACATGCCACAATTTTAGACTCTCACGTTCCATATTTTTCTTCTAAAAAAAAATACCAACTTTTAACTTTACAACGTTGTTTAAAATACAATAAATATACACAAATGAATAAGGCATGCTCTTTTCATTTAAACAATACATTAACCTTCAATAAACAATACCCAGGGATGCAATTAAAACACACAAATAACTAGTGTTTGTTCTCCAACCTACCATAATGGCATCATGGAGCCTCATGGGCTCTTGCCATACCCCTGAGCAAGAAATTTATTAACTCCAAGATGATGGATGGATTTTTCTCAAATTTTACCAATAAGATCAAGACAACATGACATCAAATTTCATACATATAGACTCTCCACTCACTAGACTCAACAAGATCCACCCAACATCTTATCATCCTAAAACAAGGTAAACAAGGATGAGGAAGCTAGGGAAAAGTTATCTTTTTGTTTAGATGAGGGGATTGAGTTCTTCCATCAACTTTTCCTCTCCAAGCTAAACTATCTTGAGCACCATATTCTAAGATGGAGACTCCTCTCCTCTTCTCCTCTTCTCTCCAATCTATACCAAAGTTCTCCAAAAGGAGAAGTGGGTAACACCCCACTCATTCTTCCTCTCCAAATATATAGAAGTTTTGGGAAGGTGTGGAGTGTACCTCTCCCCATCAATGAAGGTCATTTTCCCATTAATGAGAACATGCATTTGGGCAACCACACAATATTTCAACCCCATCCTCTTTTCAAAATTCGTCACTCTCTATTATAAGATCCTTTTAGGGGTCAAATCATGTTGTGGGGGCACTATTGTATGCCCACTTGACCCCTACTACCATGGTATAGACCCTAGGGGTTTATTTTTGCACCATAACCCAAAAATTTGACCAATAAATCTCATTAAAATCCCACGCAAGGTTCCATCCAAGTTTCAAACTTAGCTATGGGTTTCATGACCTAATCCCCACTTACACCTCACATGAATCACAACTAAATGACCTCACAACCTTAGTCTTCCAGTACATTAACTCTACTTGTTTCTAGGACCCAAATTGTATAAAAAAAATTTCCTCCAAAATGAAGTATTTTGATTTGCTCTCGATGGTTCTCCCCTCTCATGCTAACATCATTACCTTCCTGCACATTATCAACATGATCGTAAGTAACACTTATATATATCACATTAATCTGTTAACTAGATATTCCATTAAAATTTCAATTTGTATTCCACATTATACAAGTGCATTCCACCTTCATGTAGAGACGATAAAACATTATGCCAAACTAAAATGCAAGAATATTGCCTAAATATCACCTTATTCATTTTCCACCATATATCTAACCATTAATTCAAGAGAAGCATATAACAAATTAGGATGGTACTAAGTACATACAGGGTGGGGTCTTACATTAGATAACTCATGCCATCTGATAAGATAATGAAAATATTTCTAGCTCTCTTGATTACATGTTTTGTGAGTAGCGCAATTGAGGAACCTTAGAGGACCTAGGTTTAGATTATTATATCATGCAATCTATTGTTATTTCTTTTTTTTTTAAATGTTCCATTAATGTGACATAGTTAGTGTTGTCCTTTGGGGTTCCTTGGTAGGGCGTTACACATGATGAAAAGAGAAACAAGTATCGAGAGCAAGGAAATTATGACACAATGGAATGCAAAAGAAACTTGAGTGAGTAGGAGGTACATCATGTTGTTAATTGAAAGTAGTCATTTATTGTTTTAAAAATCAATTCATTTCTATCTTGACTCTTAACTAAACGATAATGTTAGTTATTTCCTTAAATTAATGTATTATGTTATTGTTAAAAAATTGGAAAGTAGTCAAGGTTGATGTAGATTAGTTAGGTTGTGTTGTGTCCATCAAGTGTTTAAAAATTGGGCATGACATCTTTTAAGGTTAGTCTTGCCAAAATATGAAAGAAAATCAAGTCTTTTGAAAGTTCCATTAAATCTTAATTACCGGCTTACAACATCCAAACATAAATAGTATTTTGCTAATAAATTATAGCAGAGAACAAATACCTAAAATAAGACTTTGTAAGCTTTTGATATTGCATGAAATAATATATACAACAAATATTAATATCATGCTCTACTACCCACGTGGTTGTATTTTGGGGCCTTAGCAATTACAAAAGCTTGTTTTATATTTAGTAAGCATAGTCCATACACATGTCCCCTTGATTGAATCATTAAATTATAAATGCAACCTCACAAAACTGAGGTAAGCTATGGTTTAGAAAATAAATAATTTTATTTTCGATGTAGATAAGTACTTTACAATTTGGAAATATCGATATGGTACAATTACAATTACAATTGCATGTCCCCTTTATTTAAGTTTTATCTCGAAACATCAATATCATACAATTACAATTATTTGGATTTTATTCTTTGATACGACAGTATACTTGTTTTAAAAATGTTGTCAACTAATTTATCATAAATATTATACTTAGTCATATCAATATCAAAATATTATAAATATTTGAAAATTAGAGTGTATTGAAAATTCAAAACAATATAAAAATATCTTGTATTAGTGTTGAAAAATATTTAACTGCGTACTTATTTTTAGATACAAAATTAGAGAGACACACATATCAATATTATTATGAAATAGTAACTATTATTGCACATATTTAGTAATAATTACTTATTACATATAGTTAGTACATTGATCAATACAAACTATGATATAAAGGATTAGTTATATGTTTATATTATTACATATTAATGATAACAGATTTCCACAATCGATGAAGATTATTGCTAAAAAAAATTGCATTGGCTTGTGTCAATATTATTACATATTTCTTACAATACTGAATATAAATTTAGAAAAGAATGATAAATAGAAAAATCTAGAATTTTGAAAGAAGTTTCTAGATTCATTTTAGAAATATTGTAAAACAAAATATAGAAACAATCACATTTTGTGGTTTTTCAAAACAAAGACAATGTATCTTGACATTGTTTAAAAAAACTATATATTTTTATAACTGGTGTTGGTAAATCGATAATAAAAAAAAAAGACTAAAACTTGTAAATAACTATATCCTATTTTTATAAATATTATACTTAGTCTTATCTGTTAATATTATAAACTATGATATCTAATAAAGAGGGAAATTAAAGTCAACTGAAAATTAGAAAGAATATCAAAATATTAGGTATTGTCATGAACTAATATTTAATTATGTACTTATTTTTAGACAAAAATTGAACAGACATACAAATCAATATTATGAAATATATTAAATATTATTACATATTTAGTAATAAATAATTATTACATATAGTTATTATAACTATTCATAAATACAAACTATGATATAGGGGATTACCTGTATGTTTATATTATTACATATTTCTTACAATACTAAATATAAAATTAGAAAATAATGATAAATACAAAAATATAGAATTTCAAAACAAGTTTCTAGATTCATTTTAAAAATATTCTAAAACAAAATACAAAATCAATCATATTTTATAGTTTTTCAAACAGAGATAATGTATCTTGATTTTTTTGAAAAAACTAGATATTTTTATAATTGATGTTGGTAAATTGATATTAAAAAAGATTCTAAAAATTACAAATAACTATGTTCTATTTCTTTCCAAAAAATGTAAATAATTCTATTACAAAGAATATATAATCAAAGTCTAAGATTTTATATATTAGATACGTTACTTCAATATACAAAACATTGTACAGAGGATATATTAGATAGATCAATTTATTTCATCACAGTTTAGAAATACATTCTGAATTGTAAAACAAAAGAAATAATACAAATTTTGAGAAATATTGCATTGAATGATAGCAATGTAAAATATGATTTACAACTAAAAATTGTTATTCAATAAACATTTACTGAATGAAAGGAAAAACTAAGAACCCAATGCAAAGAAAATTGAGTTATAATTTATAAACATCAAAATAGAATTCAAAAATTATAATTGTATGGACATACAAACAACTTTAATTTACTTTATAGACAATAAAATTATCTCTCAATCCTCGTAAAAAGTAGATAATAGTTTTTAAAATGAATTTAAGAGGCTTAAATTATTGGATGGACTATAAAACTATTAACACTATTACAATGATAGTTAATTTATGTCATCATTTTGTATTCTGTAATTCACATACAAAAAAGAAAAAACTAACAGTGCAGAATAATTTGTTGTTTAAGTGCACGAAAATCTAGAACAACCATTTTTTTGTTTAGCTTCCTTTTTAGCCTTTCCCAAATAGTCCACATAGCTAACTCCATCAATTTCCATGGAAGAAGTAAATGTAAAATGATCACAGAAAGCAATTGAATTAAAAAGCATGATAATAACAACTTTCTAATTATTTACTCTGAGTTTTCTACTGTATTGCTCAGAACATATGAGAAAAGTGCAAATCAAAGTAATTATTAATATTTCTTGAGTAGTGTCTCTCATGTCCGAGTTAACTATATTTTTTAATAATTAATAATTACTCTATAAGGTTGTAATTGATCTTATTTGTCTCGACCTATGTAAGGAAGGTATAAATAACGAAAATAATATCGGTCTCGAAAAACATGTACATGTATGTATTAATTCTTGATCATTCTTGATATTTTTTTACTAAATAGTTGTCACATTTGATTTCCATGGCCTTTTTCAAGAAAACAAGTACAAGTACAATTGGTTGAATAAAAATTTATAAAAAGCATGAATGAGACAACTTTCTCTATTATGGATTTTAAATACTGCATTAGAACTTTGTCTTGTGGATTTGAGAACATGCAAATATTGTCTGTACCTACCTTCCCTTGGAGTGTTGAGTATTCAGTTGTTCCGCAAGGTTAGTTAGAGAGTTGTATGTTTGTGGCAGTGTGGCTGGTTGCACAACACAATAGTATTCTCAGTTGCAGGTGGTTGTGACCGTGTTGCTAAATATTCTAATGATGTTGGAATATTCCAAGATGTCGTGTGATGCTGCTACATGGTCTATAGGATGTTTCTAGGCCTAGTGAAGAGTGAATTGATTTTTTTTAGTGTTAATACATGTTAGGCCGACTTGACATGTTAGCTCTAATTGTGGAGATGGTTTGTTGTTTGTGGAAGCGTGGTGTAGCATGTTGGTGTAGATTTGAGTCTTGTTAACCCTTGGCTTGGTATGCCTTCACTTATTTCCATCGTAGAAGTGTTTGGTATCAACGTATTTGTTGGTTGCATGTTTGAAGTACATATGTTTCATTGAGGCCGACCTGAAGAAGGTTTTTGAGGTCACAAAGAATATATTTAAGCAAGGTTAATTGTTAGAGATGAATGTGGTGTGTAGTGTTATGAATGATGATGTAAATGTAATCAATTGTTGTGATTTGAGTGTGATCTTAAATGCCTAAGGCTACCAAAAACAGTAACTAGAAGGTGTCTACATTTTCAACGTACTTGAAGTTGTTGCAGGTAGTGAGTTGAAGGTTGCAAATGGTGTAGAGTTGCTTTGGTGGATCTTCATGTTGCTTTGGGGTACTGAACCTCCTTGTAACAATCTTCTTCTATTCTCTTTTATTTTGGACAGTGAGCACTTGGCAATGAGCCATTCTTTTCTTCTAGGCAGTGAACCCTTCTGACAGTGAGCCTTTTGTAATCAATGTTGTTATTTATATATATGTGCATTAATCCCCATTGTGGTTTTTACCTAATTAGGGTTTTCCATGTAATGTTCTATGGTGTATGGTTGTGAATGTGTTTATGTTTCATTAGTTTGATTTCATTTTGATTCTTAATAAGGGTTTAAAGGTTAATGACGGTTTAAATGTTTTAATGTACAACTGATTCACTCCCCTCTCAGTTGACTTTTGTATCTGTGACCGATGGATTAGTACAGGTTAACCACACTTGATTCATGAGGAATTGAAGTGTGATTTAGCCACTAAACCTCATTCCCAATCAAATCATTCAATGTAAATCGATGTGGAAGCCATTAAAACTTAACATGTTAAAGTACAAAAGCTTTTGAAATACCTACTCTAATCCATTGAAACTTATTCTATTGGGGGATTGGTGTCATGTTGATGTGAAACGATGACCCTTTCCCAATCTTGTGGGTAAATGAGCTTGTTTCAATTGATTATATTGAAGAGAATCATCAAAACTGATGAAAGATGTGTATGAAAAAATGATTTAAAGCTAAATTAGCATGATGTGAGCTATTTTAACACAATATTGATTAATATGATTAATTTTGATGAATGCACAACTAATCTAAATGAAGTTTAAACTAAAAAGATTCAAACCCAAATTATCAAATAAGCTAAATATACACATCTATGTTACCGTGGAAGCCATTAATGGAAGCTAAGCTAATTAATGCAAGTAATTAAGCTGAAATGATATTAAATAAATTTTAAATATGAGTGTGAGTTTGAGTGATTTCAACAGCATGATTTTGCTTTGAAAAAGATGGATGATGGATCCATTTGTCTCCAAATAGTGAACTATTTATAGGAAAGCAAATGAGAAATGAAGGGCTGAGATCAAGAAAGCTAATCAACAGTCAAGGATGGAGGAAATTAGAGGCATGGATCATGGATTCTCATCAACGGGTGAGAATGCAAGATGAGATTTAATCAAGGGTTCTCATTCCTTCCAAACAAGCACACTTTGACTTGTAAAAAAGTTCAAAAGTTCACTTGCTCAAGAGGTTTCAAGTTTAGCTTGCTCAAGAAGCCAAGTGAGAATATTCCCTTTTTCAAATGATTGGAGGAGAGAGAATACTCTTTAGAATATTCTCATGGGTGAGGAAAAGGATATTTAATTAATTATAACTAAATTAAATTGTGCAAAGGAGGAATATTCTTTTGGAATATTCCTTTGCAAGTGGGAGGAATTAGATTAGTTAAATAATTGTTAATTAAACAAGGTTTAATCATACAATTAAGGGATTTAGAAGAATTTAAAGAAATATTCATTAAATTAAATAATTTAATGAATGGGAAAATGTGAAATGACATTTAATTAAATAACTTAGGGTTATTTAATTAAATAAGAAGACTTGGGTAATTAAATTAAATAGTTTGATTTATTTAATTCAATGAGATGAAATATTAGCATGAAAGGGGGTGAATTAACTCGATTTGATAAATTAGATTAATAGGTGAATATGATGCAATTAATTAAATAGCTAGGCTAATTTAATCAATTAAGCAAAAAGAGGATGGGTTTGAAGAGGAAATGATGTTAGTTAACCAATATGATCCATCAAGACATTTTTAAGTGTCTACATTATGTCCCTCTTTGAAGCAATGTACTCATTACATTGGTTCAAAGATTGATGTTGATTTCGATGTTGATTTTGATGCTGATGATGTTACAGAAACAAATATCGATGATCTCTTTGAGATGTTGATAACCAAGCTATAGTTGATTGATATGATTGATTGATTGATAACATTGTTGAGGATTCATGACAACAATGCAAGGATTATGTTGAATAACACGAGGATCGATAGGGAACGATATATCCCAATGATGGTTTATTTGATAGATTGATCAAGATTTTCTAGCAAGGCTAGGAAAAAAATTCGTTAGATGATTTGATATCGATATGATCAAAAGATGGTTGGTTTCCCCTCGAGAGAGCGATTGGAGAACAAAGTGTTTTGATCAAGCTCACGATAGGTGAAAATCATACTTATGCTTGAAATGCTTGATATTTTAGGTTGCTTTTGAATCAAAGCGCTGTAAATTTTTAGATTGTTGAGTTGAAGATGATATAGATGCCCCACTGTGCCCCAGTGGAAGAGGGATTGTTGGCGTGCTAGCTCAGATATTGATGTAAACAGATTTCATGATGTATAGATAGTCATTGGCTATGGGTAGCCTCATGTATATTTCGATATATCACACATATTCAATACTTGGATAGAATTGTTAGTAAAGATAGAAGAATAAGAAAAATAAGATGAATGGATTGACCATTGATTTTGAGATTGATTCAAAAATTCCAACAAGTCCATGATCCATTAAGACTTTATTAGAGATGGTGATGAGAAATGCATGATGATGATTTTCTCATATTTGGGATTGGGATTTTCCATCATTCCTTATTGTTTGATATAACACATAGATATGATGCATCAAGGTATTAATAACTAGGATGACGTTGTACCTAGTGTAATGGACTTTGACTCTGCAAATAGACAGGATAGTTCTTGTTCACATCCTGACATATAGAAACTTTGTTGGAATGTAAGTCAGAAGCTTAGAATATATCGGACCAAAGCATATAAAATATTCAACAACATACTCCAAACAACTTCACTACATACAACTAAGCGAGTATGCGCCAAGATTATTTTACAAGAATACCCACAAGCACAACAAATGAAAGATAATGATCGATGCCCCATTCCTTTCTCTCTATTTTTTTTTTATAGACATCATCGAGAGGTCCTCAGAATGGGTCATTAAGATAAATCATAAGAAAAGATCAAAGACAAATAGTCAGTGTTATCTATATCTCTTGCCAATTTATTTTAGCTAAGATGATTTCTGATACTGATGTCCATTGTAGGAAGGATACATCCTAAGACATGTTGATCAAATGGTTTGATGTAGGATGATTATGCTAATGGTAAGTCGTTGATATAAACTTCAATGACACATTTACCTATGATTTAGACTTTAGATTTTGACACTTAGGTTTTCACTTTACGACTTGCTATACTTGCTTTCTTTTTATTTTTCCAAAGGTTGAAGTTGGCGATTGATTTATTCTGGGTGAAAGTTTATTGCAGGTGAAAGCGAGATGGGATGGGTGGTTTTGGGGTTTTCTAGAATATTTTAATGTTTTTGGTATTTTGAAATGTTTTGAGGTTGTTTTTGGTCGTTTTGAAAGTTTATGTGAATATTTTGGTTTTCGGTTATTTGAGGCTATTTAGGGTTTTTGAATGTTTTCTAATGTTTTTGGATTTTCAATTTTTGACTATTTTTGTGTTTTCTGAGATATTTGAATGTTTAGAGATTTTTGATATTTGAATGTTTTTGTGGGCTTTTATGATATTTGGATGTTTAGGGATTTTTCAAGTTTCAACCAAGAACCTAACTTAAAGGACCTATCCTAGGGGCCTCGAGGGCTAATCAAAGATAAGCCTTGCCTAATTTATACATGTAGAGACCACGTACTTCGACAATAAGGTACTATTTTTGTATTTTCGATGTTCGACCTTTTTAGGGTTTTGATGTGTTTTGGATGTTTTGGATTTTTCCTTTACAATTTTTTGAATGTTTTTGGATTTTAGTTGTACAAGATTTGAATGTTTTTAGATTTTTTGACGAATGTTTTACAAATATTTTTGGGATTTTTGATGAGATTTTGAGGCAAATGATACCTAGATCACAATGTCGATGTCACATTATGGGGTATAATACATGAATCAAGAGTTATTTGAAAACAAAAGTGCAATAACTTGCCCCCAGTGTCTAGCAATTATTCATAATGCAATGGATGACCAAGATAGGTAATGTATATGTGAAGAGTTTGATAGAGTTTTATCATGCTAGATATAGGCTATGGGACTTCACGAGATAAAATGGTAAAGATCTTGTCAAAATTTTCCCATGAATAAAGTTGAAGTATACGTCAAATCTTTGTCAAGATCAAGATAAAGAGGAATATCTGGATAAAAGTTGGATTTAGATGGATGGTGGGAACATTGGATTTATCATGGCAAGGATGAGATGCTTCTA
This sequence comes from Sequoia sempervirens, assembly GCA_007258455.2. NCBI lineage: Eukaryota > Viridiplantae > Streptophyta > Pinopsida > Cupressales > Cupressaceae > Sequoia > Sequoia sempervirens. The sequence continues at coordinate 20,861 of VDFB02144899.1, forward strand.
TTTGAGAAGGATCATATAGATGCTTGATTCTAATCATGATGCCTGCTTACTAGGTTTTCATCATAGTACTTGCCCAAAGCACCACCATAGTCGTTTTCATTAGAGGACAATTTTTATTTTTACTATTTTCTTTATTTTTTTATTTTTTTTATTTTTTTATTTTTGGAAGTTTTACCCTCATGTTGAACCATCTGGTGGTAATAATGTAGAGGCCACTATCATAGCATGCCAACAATACCCTACTTCAACAAGTTGCTTTGCTAAGACATGAGAACTTGGATGCAATTTTGAAGAATTCTAATATGCCTTGTGGATACTGGAATTAACCTTGTCTATGTGCGCACATCACGATATGGTACCTTTAGAATCCTTATGATGAAGGGTAGCTTCCAACACATGGTCAATATGAGAATTGTATATTGTGCATGGAGTGTATGGTGACATGTATGAAGGAATATGAAATATATTGGTTGATGGTTTGGAACCTTTGACTCTCCAAACTTAGGAAGATGAGCAATGATGGGTGGTAATGAAGGTTTTCATGGAATTAGGACCAACACTAGATATACTTTGTTCCTTGCTTGAGAAGCTTGCTTTTGTATTTTAGGACTCTTTTGATGGATGTGTTTCCCTTTTTAATTTTTCCCCATAGTTTCTTTGACTAATGGAGTTTTTGAGGGATGATTTTATTTATTTATTTTTGGTATCCATTTGTACTTGACATGTCCTTTTTGCTTTACTGCTTCGTTTTCTTTGATGATCTTCACCTTGCTTTGATAGGAATTCTTCTTTTTACGTTGGCCCCAATTTTCATATGAGATGATGGGTGAATTCCAACTCAATATATGGCTAGTCATAGCATTGATAGTATTTTCATCATAAGGATCCTTTGTGCCCCATATGTTGATGTTTGTTGTAGACAAGATTTCCCCGACATTGTGAAGGTATTATCAATACCTAATCCTTTGCCCTAATAATGTGTCCTCTGATCCATAGCCATTGAATATGACTTGTTGTGAACACATGATATTGCTATGGGTACCAGCTATTTAGGAATATGTATTATTTTCTTTGGTTCTATGACATCGTTATCTATTGATACTACTTCAAAAGATGTTGATGCTAACTCAAAAGATGTCAATGATGCACAATCATTGTAAGAATCAAGAATCTTGACTGTTGCTTGCTCTTGTGTAGGAATATTAGGAGTGGGAGACTCATTTTTTAGATGAAGAATGTCTATATGTCCATCTGAAAGAAACATCTCAAGGGTGATATCGAGGACATCTTTGGAGTTTAAAATTGTTTGGAAGATGTCGGTTAGCTCTTGGTGAAACTCTGGGGATAGGGGTTCTTGATCCCGACTTGATTCAGAGTAACTTTCATTATCCTCAAGAGCCTCCTCCTAGCATGATCCTTGGGTAGATGATAGATCATCGGTAAAAGACTCTTCACAACAATTCGTACGTATGGGTGCAGTAAGGGATATTTCTTGCTCTTTTGGAATTCCTTCAATATGCCCAATCATTGAGTCATATGTGGGAGAGATATCACAATCTGATATCCACTTCATGTCATTATGGTATAAAATATTGCTAAACATTGTCGATGATTTTGGACTTTGTTTTAAAATAGTATCTTGATGTGTGTCTGGTTCCTCATGTTGTGATGAATAAATATGTCCCATTGTGGTATCATGGGTATTGTAACTTACATTTTTTGAGGTTGATGCCTTTCCTTAATCTTTTGCTTTTGTATGGTCACGCATAGGGTTTGTGTAAATTTTTAGATTTTTATTCCTATATTTTTTATCGACATGAATGTCTCCTTGTTCAATAAGATCTTCTATTATATGTTTGAGTCTAAAACAATTTTGTGTGTTATGACCTTTGTATAAGTGAAATTCACAAAAATAATCATCTCTATAGCTACGGGGTTTGACTTGTGGCTTGTGATAGTTTGAGAAATCTAGGAGTGTGATAAGGTTAGACTGTACTTACTGCTTCAACACATCCTCCATAGGCTCCCCTAAGGGAGTGAATTGCCGGTTAGGAGCACTATTTAATCTTTGTTGTCCATGTTAAGTGTTTGTAGCATTGATCATTGGTTGATTGTTTGGTGGTTGTGCATATAGTTGTTGTGTTCATGGTTTGGGTGTTTTCTCATCTAGGAGTAGTTACAAACACCTTTGCATCAAAAACACCATCAATAGTAACATTTTTGTTCTTGGCCCAATAGCGGGGCTTGTCCTTAAAACTAGTGGATGGGTGGATGTCTTTATACACTTGTATGTTTCCCTATGAGATTAGGGATCTCTCGATGTTAAGGGCTCTAGCCTGGACAAGCTCATAATAAGAGGTAATGCACTACATTTTCAAGTGGAAGGATATATTTGGATCAACATTTGTTATGATAATCCCTACTTGTTGTTTGTCGGGAATGGTCCACTTGCTCTTACTAGCTTTTTTCCTCCATTGTTGCAAGATTGGCAAAGGATTATCCTTTGTTTTGCTTGAGTGTGTATAACTCTTCTAAGCTTATGTCCATGTCAAGATTGAAGGAGAAGTGATCTATGACTCTGTCAATGATTTCTTGGAAGGTTTTGATGTCTGGAGGTAACTTTGAAAACCAATCCATGGCAAGACCCGTTAAACTTCGTGGGAAGAGCAGCATTAAGTGGGAATCATTATAAGCCACCTCCATGCACATGATGCTAAATTCTTTGACATGGTCCATAGGATTTCTCTCCCTGTATATTTATCAAATTTGAGGCCATCAAATCCGGGAGGAAAAGGTACCATTGCGATGTTTTGATTAAATGGATAAGGACATAGGTTTTCTTGTGTATGGGGCTTCTTCATCTTTCCCATTCGGAAATCTTGCATTTCTTGTGATAACGCCTTAAGTTGTGATGCTATATCATCTTGTGGGTTTGGTGGAGGAACATATGTTGCGTATTACGGGATGGCAAATGGGTTGTATATGGGATTCTGATATGATGAGGCATTATATGGTGTGTATGGTGGTGTAGGATATTGTGAAGGTGATTGTGGTAGAGGCGTATATGTTCCCAATGTGTTTGGGTTGATGATGGTTTTTTAAGGTTTATAGTATAAACCCTGTTGTTGCTATTGTACGAGCATTTTTTGTTGTGCATATTGTTGAGCTAGTAAGGCTTGTTGTTGTTGAGCTTGTTGTTGCACGACTAAGGTGACTTCTTGTTGTTGTTGTGCTACTAAGGTGGCCTGATGTTGTTTTTGTGCTACTAAGGCTTCTTGATGTTGTTGTTGTACTACTAAGGTGGCTTTATGTTGTTGTGTTACTAAGGCAACATGTTGTTGTTGTTGTTGGGACACTAGGGTTGCTTGTTGTTGTTGGCCTACTAGGGTTGCTTGTTGTTGTTATTGTTGTTGGGCTACTAGGGTTGCTTCTTCTTGTTGTTGTTGTTGTTGGATGGTTTGATGATAAGCTTGTTGTGCTTGTTGTAAAGCTAGGGCATGCGCTTGCAATGTAGTATCAGGTGGATGTTGGGATATCTGAGATGGATTGTGAGTGTTGATGTTCTAAGTGGGTAGTGTATTGCTGATGAGAGGTGGAGGATTCCCTTGGTTTATCATCCCTTGTAAGATGGTGGATTGATGTGGAGGAATGTAATTTTGAGGTCCTGTTTGATTTTGTATGGTAAAGGGGTCCGTGGGAAAAGATGAGGATGATGCCATTATATTTTGTGATGGAAATGAAACACGAGGACCTTGAGTCCAATGATTAAAAAGATTCCCTTCTCCCATGTCTTGAGGATTTTCTTATGTGAGATATGTAAACAAGGCATTACCTAGGTTGGTTGGATTTGTGACCAAGGGATTGTTCTTAGATGAGTTGAGAATGTATGGGGTTGATGTGTTTTGTGAAAGCAATGGTGCGAATGAACCAATGGGAGGATTGGATAAAGATGTCCCTATCTGAATTAAGGGTTGACTCTGTGGTATAGTATTGACATGCCCTTGTGTGTTGTTTTGAGATATTTGGTCTATATTGCTTTGTGTGATGGTGGGAACACTTGTGGTATTCATGGGTATGGATGAAGAGGGGTGTCCTCAATATGTAGAGGTCATTGTGGCGTCATGGAATGTAAGTGGTTTTCTAAATGTTGGTGTCCAACTTGTGTTTTGGGGAAGGTTGGTGGTTAATGTAATGGTCGTTTTGTGAATACCCAAAGTTGTGTTTGTTCCTAGACATGAAGTGAGACCAAGGTTGGTTCCTAGCCTAGTTGCAAGACTAGATGTTAAGGGTTGACTTGGCACAAGGGATGGAGTTGGTTGAATCGTAGATGTAGTCAAGCCTTGTGTCAATGATTATGCAACAAAAGATGGGGAAATTGGAGCCACAATTTCTAAGGCTTGATGTTCCATGATTTCTTCTCTAGTAAGTCCAAATGGATTGTCTGTATCAGCTTCTATCTCATATGGCCTTGATGGAGATGAGGGTTGTTGTGATAGGATAACTTGAATTCTTGGATCAAATTCTTGAGGATTGGGATCACTTGAGGTGAATGTGACTTTGGTTTTCTCCATGATTCTCTTGTGTTGTGATCTTCTCTTTACCATAAATTTTGAGTCACCTATGCGAGAGTTATGTTGATATTTTTAATGTTTGAATTCTCTAGTTTACTCAAATCTAGGTAAAAGGGACATTCTAAGTCTTTTTGGAGCAATGATGATAATGGGGGATGAAAAGGTGGATGATATGGAAAGTGATTGACAACACTTTTGACTTAAGAGTTTGATGTTTGATGTTTGACAAAGGATCTTTATGAACTTGGAAATCTTTAGGGTAGACTCATGACCTTTAAGATGAACTAGTTCAAAGAGGATAACTAATTTAACCAAATGCATGGAAAATGATTCATTTCACATACAAAGTAGTCAAGTTAGGGGTTGGTTTGATAGATGTTTAAGTCAAAAAGTGTTGGTGTATTCAATTTTTTGCAAATTTTGGTGAAGTGAAGGATGAAATTTGATGGAGGGGTAAGTGAAATGTTTGACCCAATGTTGACCTAGAGTGAACCTTTGTTTTCCAAGACCAAGGTAGTGAGAAACATGTTATACCTCTAAAGTGATCAAACCCTAAGGACTCACTGATTTTGGTAAAATAGTACTCAAACTATTTTGGAAATAGGACCCAATGTTTTTTACAATAGAATTCAATGACTTTGGATAATGGAGCTCAATGATTTTGACAATAGAACTCAATAATTTTGGACTCAATGTTTTACAATATTTTCCTTGTCTCAATGTTTCTTGTGTTTGGGGAGTCAATGATTTGAACATACATCAATGTGGGGTGTTCATTTGATTTAATCTTGGTTTAATGAGGTTATTCTTACCACATACACTTGTCTTGATTATGTTTTCAAGCTAGATGTCTATGTCAAAAACACCATAAATTTCACAATGTCCATTTTGTAAAAAGGATGAAGTTCAAGCCATAGTTGCTTATGTTAACCTTGGAAGAAATGGATTGAGATATAAGTCAAGATATTTAGAAATCTCTAAGGATAGAAATCCTTAGGACAAGCATCAATATCAAGGCTATTTCAAGAAGTATCTATACTTAGACCAAAGGGTTTGAAATTTTGAAAATATTGTGAATGTTTTTTTGTATTATTTTGGAACCAAGCAAAGTATTAAATTGACTCATAAGCATGTACAATCCTAGGTTGAAATGGAAATACTTGTTGAGTCCCCACTTGAATTTCTCCAAACACTAAGAAAATGTGAACAGTTAGAGATTTGGTGACATTGGCTTCCCTCCATGGCACACACTTCTCCAAACCACCAAATCTCAAAATCCTAAAGATCCTAAGATCCTAAGGATTTTTCTGTTCCAACAATGAATAGTAAAAATGTGGGGTGGCTTCAAAACAACCATTCTTGCACCAACAAGTATTAAGGATTTTTGGCAACTAAATTTTTGGCTCTTAGTAACAAACCGATAACACCCAACTATATACACACCTTCTTTGCCACTTAAGGCAACTACTACCATTCACGTTCCACTTAAGGCATGGTACTAGGTGCAATACATTATATAGTCTAGGATAGAAGGTACTTTCTCATGATTTCCCAACCTTTAATATAGCCCACCAGTAAACGTGCTTGCAAGAACTTTCCAATGAGTTTCCCATTGCGGGGTGTGTCTCATAGTAAGCCCTCTCTTAAGGGTGACACACAACATAAGAGTGCCTAAGTATTTCTCTTCACCCAAGATCACACGAAGCGCAAGGGGATTTGATATGTACTATTAGTGCACACAAACAATGAAGTACACTTGGAGTGTTTCTCTTCACCCAAGATCACACTAAGCGCAAGGGGATTGGATACACACTACAAATGTGTCATAGAAAAGCAAGCACTCATTCATTTTAACCTCTAAAGCTAAGATGAATTCATTCTATGCACCAAATCAAATGTTAAGTTTCCTTGTTCAATTTTTAAAACCAAAAGACAATGATGAGATGAGGGTTTAATTTTAACCAACTTTGAAAATGAATTTTAAGCCCAATTGAAAGCTAGTTGGTCCTAAGATTGTAAGTTTTAAAACCCAATGTAAATTTAGTGGTCCTAAAACATAAACCAAAGAAACATATGATGGGTTATAATTGCCCCACAAGTTTCAAAACACTGTTACAATAACTAAAACAAAGAAAAATCAAAAATTAAAATTTTCAATTTTTTTGTTTTTTTATGCTATAGTAAATCGTGTTTTTGGAGGCCTTCAGAGCGGAACTTGGGGTCAAAACTTGCGTCGGTCCCTAAAAATTGACTATCATAGGCACTGGATTTTTAGGGACTAAATTAGTACTCTTGGAGAGCTTTCCAATGGTGCAAATAGATTTGAATTCTAAGCAACAAGTAGAAAGTTATGACCCCAACAAGTTGGGGTAAATTTTTTCCTAGTTTTTATCCAAATTTGCAAAACTAGTTAGTCTAAAAAGAAAAAATGAGAAGTTAGTGACATGTTAACATTTAGATAAAGTCAAAAAATTAAAGCACATGTTGAAAATTGATCACAATTTTTCTTAATAGAGATGGGCGTTGTTGTTCACGATAGTGTCACTATAGGCCATTTGGGCATCGCTCTAGTGAATAAGGGTGTCGCTCTAGTGAATAAGGGAATCATTCTGGTGAATAAGGGTGTCACTCTGCAGACAAACTAGAGAGCACAATAGTGTCGCTATTTGGTTGGGCATCATCGTTTGCAAATCTTTGATACCTCGATAAAGTATTAGGGTCATTGTTTGTTTAATTAGCGTCGATGCATTTAATAGGAATCGATGTTTGAAGTGACGATAGCATCCTTGTATGGTGACACCCTGCAAAGGCGTTGCTAAAATTGAGTTGGGCGTCGCTTTATCCTGCAAAATTCAAAACAAACAAATTTGAGATAGAAATTGATTAAATTGACAGTTTTCCCTCCTTCTAGCACCAAAATGTGACTGATGGATTAGTACAGGTTAACCACACTTGATCCATGAGGAATCAAATTGTGATTTAGCCACTAAACATCAGTCTCAATAAAATAATTCAATTAAATCAAAGTGGAAGCCATTAAAACTTAACATGTTAAAGTACAAAAGCTTTTGAAATACTTACTTTAATCCATTGAAACTTATTCTATTGGAGGATTGGTGTCATGTTGATGTGAAACGACAACCCTTTCCCAATCTCGTGGGTAAATGAGATCATTTCGATTGATTCTATTGAAGAGAATCGACAAAATTGATGAAAAATGTGTATGAAAACATGATTTAAAGCTAAATTAGCATGATGCAAGCTATTTTAACATGATATTGATTAAGATGATTGATGTTGATCAAGGAACAACTAATCTAAATGAAGTTTAAACTAAAAATATTCAAACCCTAATTATCAAATAAGCTAAATATATGCATCTATATTATCATGGAAGCCATTAATGGAAGTTAAGCTAATTAATGCAAGTAATTAAGATGAAATGATACTAAATAAATGCTAAATATGAGTGTGAGTGTGAGTGATTTCAACAACATGAGTTTGCTATGAAAAAGATGGATGATGGATCCATTTGTCTCTAAATTGTGAACTATTTATAGGAAAGCAAATGAGAAATGAAGGGTTGAGATCAAAAAAGCTAATCAACGATCAAGGATGGAGGAAATTGGAGGCATTTATCATGGATTCTCGTCAATGGGTGAGAATGCAAGATGAGATTCAATCAAGGATTCTCAGTCCTTCCAAACAAGCACACTTTTGACCTATTAAAAAGGTCAAAAGTTAACTTGCTCAAGAAGCCAAGTGAGAATATTCCCTTTTTCAAATGATTGGAGGAGAGAGAATATTCTTTGGAATATTCTCATGGGTGAGGGAAAAGGATATTTAGTTAATTAGAACTAAATTGAATTGTGCAAAGGAGGAATATTCTTTTGGAATATTCCTTTGTAAGTGGGAGGAATTAGATTAGTTAAATAATTGTTAATTAAACAAGGTTTAATCATACAATTGGGGATTTAGAAGAATTTAAATGATATTCATTAGATTAAATGATTTAATGAATGGGGAAAGGTGAAATGGCATTAAATTAAATAACTTAGGGTTATTTAATTAAATAAGAAGACTTAGGGAATTGAATTAAATAGTCTGATTTATTTAATTCAATTAGATGAAATGTTAGCATGAAAGGGGGGTGAATTAACCTAATTTGATAAATTAGGATAATAGGTGAAAATGATGCAATTAATTTATAAATAGCTAGGCTAATTTAATCAATTAAGTGAAAAGAGAATGGGTTTGAAGAGGAAATTATGTTAGTTAGCCAATGTGATCCATTGAGACATTTTTAAGTGTCTACAATATCTAACAATTAGTATCAAAGTTGTGGTTCCTTAGAAGAAGCTTAACCACTTGAGGTAGATTCAGATGGCATATAGGAATGGTGTCAAAGTGCCTATGTTTGATGGATCAAACTATGCTTTTTGGAAAGCCAGGATGGAAGCCTTTCTTGTCTCATTAGGATTTGTTATCTAGAAATCAATTGAAAATAGATATATTATACCTGCTACTCCAAAAAATGATGATGAGATCAAGGATTATGAGAATAATGGAAAATCAAGGAATGTTATCTTGAGTTGGGTTTCTTATTCAAAACTTGTGAAGGTAACACACCTCAAAACTACTAAAGAGATCTGGACAAAGTTGCTGAGCATTTATGAAGGAGATGATAAGGTCAAGCAAGCAAAGATGTAGAATCAAAGCCAAATTTGAAACCCTAAGGATGTCAAAAGATGAAGATATTATAGGCTACATGTTCCAGGTGGATGAAATTGCCAATGTCATCAATGGTCTTGGTGGAAAACTAGAGGAAAATGAAGTTATGAAAATGGTATTTAGAACTCTTCCTAAATCTTATAGTGCTAAATTTTATGCTATTGAGGAAGATTAAATTTTGGATCAATATACTAGAGATAAAATGTTTGGTGCTTTAACTACTTTTGAATTAAGAGAGTTTGACAAAGATGTTACAAGGAAAGAAATTGCATTTAAAGTTAGCAAGAAAGATGATGAATTTGATCTAGATGATTTTGATGAAGTTGAAGCAATTTTCTAAGAAGATTGAAAAAGGGCACTAACAAATATAGAGGTAAGTTACCCTTTAAGTGTTTCAATTGTGGAAAGATGGGTCATTATTCTTATAAATGTCCAATCAAAGTTTCAAATGACAAACATAAAGATCATAAAGATAAATTTGTCAAGAAGAATTATTATGTTAAAGAAGATAGTGGTGTATTTGATGAGGAGGAATTAGACAATCCAAATGATGGAAGTGATGAATGCTTGTTCATGGATTTAAATGTTGAAACTAATTCTATTGATCTTGAAAGATGTATGGAGGACATTGTTGGATAATTGATAGTGGATGTTCAAATCATATGACAGCTGATAAGAGTAAGTTTGTTAAACTTGAGAAATATGATGGTGGTCTTGTTAATTTTGGCGATGATACATCTGCTAAAATCTATGGAAAAGGTTTAATTATTTTTGATGCAAGCATAAGACAGATGATGTTCTTTATGTCAAAGGTCTCCAACATAATCTTCCCAGTGTAGGAAAAATGTGTAGCAGAGGATATAATTTGGTGTTTTAGGATGATGGTTGTGAAATTAGAAAAGGAAGTTGCAGAACATTGGTTGCAACTAGAACAAGGACAAAAGGAAATGTTTATTATCTCAAAGGTGGTGGTGTTAAGTGCTTTATGTCTCAAATCAATGAAAGTTGGCTATGGCATATAAGAATGTGTCACATCAATTTTGATAGCTTAGTGAAGATCAACTCTACTCAAGTTGTGAGAGGTCTACAAAGAAGAGGTTAAAAACTAAGGAATATTCTATTGTAGGACCTTTGGAGTTGGCGCATGCAAACCTATGTGGACCTACCAGAACAAGACGCTCTCAAGGTGACAGGGATTTTATGTTGTTAATAGTCTTAATTTTTTTGAAGTGGATTTTTCCTCATCATATTTATTTTTTCTCTCATCTAACCTCTGCTTTAGTCCATTCAATTCCACCTCTATTTGTTTATCCTCTTTGCTTGTTGATGTAGAGGCGGATTTTTTTATTCTTTTCTCTAATTCATTGCTCTTGTTATCCGTTGCCTTCCTCTTTGCTTTCTCATTTGCTAGGTCTTCCTGTAACTTTTTTATTTGAATCTACACCTTTTTTTCTCTCTTGCTTTAGAAATGATGTGTACACCAATTCATTAATGTTCTTCTTTGATACATTAATTTTGTCAGTATTTTTTGTATCTAGAAAAATCCAATTGGAATTTGCTCACTTGAAATTTAGATCGATCCATCTAATTTGTTGGTTTATTTTGAACTATGGGAACAAAAAACATGTACTCCATGATTTCTTTATTTGGGTCAAATGTGGGTAATACCATGGTTGTTGCAAGCTCTGAAGTTACAACAGACAAACTCTCCATCAATTGCTTCCTTTCCTTTTTATACAATTCTGATTTCTTTTTAAACTCATCATTGTAATCAAAACTTGGGGATGTACAAATAATGGAATTCTTGAATGGTGAAGGACTAGGAGTACTTGTAGTTGCCATTGCAGCCACACTAGCAGGAGGAGTTCCTAGAAATAACTCCTTTGTGGTGGAATTGGTAGTTGGACTTGGACCTATCATAATCCTTTCCCTCTTCAGTATTCCTTAATCACTAGGTATTTGTGTGGTATCTTGTATTGTTGACCTCTTGTGTGTAATTTATATTTTTTGTTGTAGCAAATGTTGACTGCTACTAGTACTACTACCCACACCATCACTATTAGTGGCAATGGAAATTGCAGTAGTTTCTCCACCATGGGAACATCCTAGTTGTGATTGTATCTGACCATGAGGATTAGGATTTGAAGCTATAACAAAATGAATTGTTTCAACTATACTTGTATGCCCTTGGTCTAGTTAATCAGCTCCAAGGCCTCATTTATCACCTGGTTTTCTATGCTCTACATTTACTACCCTCCAAGGGCCTTGTCCTTGGGACCCCAAAGGACCACCTTCATAACCCATTTTTTTGAATATGGCTACTCCTAAAGTAAATTGTTTTGTGGCCTCACTTAAACCAGATTGTATTTGTACTCTTTGTTCTTCCCTATCATCATCAGGTTCATCATCATTTTCATGTTCATTGGGATGCTCTATATTCCACAACTTGCTAAACTCGAAATCTTCTTTGTTATCTCCAAACTCTACAAGATTTCTTGGTTCACCTAGATCCTTCCTCTCAAACCAAAAGGCAGTAATTTTTTATTGTGACCAATTTCTTTCTCTACATTCCTTATCTAGATAATCTAGCATTTTTACTCTACTAGATGGTGTATCACTTTTTTCATAAAAAATGTTGTACCTCTTGATTTGATTCTCTACTCATGTCTGTTGGTGCAATGCTATAATTTCTACTGACAATTATTCAAAAGAAATACCTTTCTCAACAACACTTTTCTCCATTGCTATTTTTACCTCATCCCAAGAATCCTTGTTTCTCAAATTTTCAAGCAAGGGTTTACTTTGATGTTGAATTCTACTTGCAGCATTCCTGTTGGCCACACTCCTTGATTTAATGGTGTCACATGGATCATACTGCCAGTGAAAAACATCAAAAACATCAAAATTCAAAAGATCATGTGCCACACACTAAATGCTTTTCTGTCAAATGTGAACACTCCACATGAAAAAGGTAAAGAACGAAATAAGCTCTTCTTTTGCTAACTGAGAAAGTATTCTACATCAGTACTCTCCATATGCCTTACATATTCCAATGTAAAAACCATTTATGTCACTTGAATTGTAAGTTTGTATGGATTTACTCCTGATCCATAAAATCTTAGCACAATATATTCTCCCATTAAGTACCAATCAACCAATTGTATTTCTTTTCAAAGTTGAATGCAATTTCTAAAAGACATAGGCAATCTAGGCATTGGAGTATTTATAATTTCTTGATACAATGGAGCCAAAAAGTGGTCTACAAAATTATTGTAGTTCCTTCGAGAATCATGCATCATTATCTTAGTGGTCCAATCATATACTGGAGACATTTTTTTTCCTTGGGATTTGTATAGGGCTGAATCTGAAGCTTGTTGGTTTGAAACATTCCACTAAATTTGAATAGAAAAAAGTAGTACAAGTAGGTTGTAAACCTAAATGTCTTGGTGGAACCTCCTTTAATAATTAAAAATTGTTTATGCATGGATTCTACAATGTGCTCAAGATAGTTATATTTGACATGTTTTTCAACATAATAGATATTCCATACCATTTCAAGGAGGCTTGTACCCACTTCTAGATTGTTATCCTGTTCGAGGAAAAATTCTAGCATGGAAATAGTATCTTGAACCCATGGTCTAAAACTTTCAAAATTTGTTTCTAACTTCTTTAGTATCCTAAACTATTTTATTTAGGAAAGAATTTTTCTCCCTTTCATCCACTGCTTCATGATCACTAGCAAACTTTTCTAGGTCAATGTGGACATTTCCAAATTCTTTGGTTGTAAACCCCAACACTTTTCCAAATTCTTCTACATTAATGGAGAAAAAAATTCTTCTTTTCTATCACATTAATAATTACTCTTTTGTTATCATCATAATTATAGGCGTAGACCACAATAAATTTCGGGCAAGGGAAAACCTCATGTAACATCATGCACCCTAATCCAAGTGCCCATGGTGCACTAAAACTATTAATTTGTGTTTCCTTTGCAACCTTATTCTCATATGAAAATCTAAGCTTTGAGGTAAGCCTACCATAGATTTTAGAATCATAAATATCATGGTATTTATTAGTGAAACCTGAAGTTTTAAGAAATTCAACATAATCTATTTTTCTACTTGGTTTTGCTTTGCCTTTCCCAAAAACTAGTGTTCTAGTGGTGGTAGACATGCTTGTACAATGTGAAACCCCTCTTAAATCCTCCTTAATTTTCCTCAAGTCTCTCAAGTTCTCAAACCTAAACCCAAAGTTTGACAAAAAAAGAATTCAAGAAACGATGAAATGTGGGAATTATGTCTTTCTCTTACCTAGATTTTGATTCTTGAAAAGATTAATACTGACAAGTGTGGACTAGTTTTGTAATTTTGTTTGAACCAAAAATTTCCTACTATAATGAGCAATCTGAAATCTCCCTATGTGCTGACTCTCACTTAAAAATAAAATCACTTAGCAGTAGAAAGTTCAATTTTTTTCAAATATTAAAGTGAATGAAACATCAACGTGTTTCCTCCGGACTACACAATTAGTACATTACATTTATGTAATGACACTTAGAAATAAATTATCAAACAAATTCTCAACCTTTGATCTTTGTAAATCTAATGGTTATAGGATGGTTTTGGAGGTTTGAGTTCACAAGCATAGCACTCTGTGCATTTCATTCTAGAAGGCAGCTATATCCATCCAACAAATGTTCATCGAACAGTTGAGTAATTTATGATATAAACAATAAACATGTGTTTCAAAGTTGTTTTAAACTTTAGTTCACTAGGCTACACAATCCTAATGAAGTCATTGAGATGAGTCCACGTGTCCATTCCATGGTTTTGTGATTCACATATAGATCTACTTGAAGCATCTTGTGGACTCAAGAAATCCTTTTAAAATCAAGACATTGATTGACATCAAGGCCAAAGTTCTGGTAACTTAATGTTGAAAAGGACTTAATAAAATATCTAATGACACTAGGAACTGGGGCGTAGGTTAACAAAAAATTAGAAATCAATAGCATTTTGGAAAACCCTAAGCAAAATGACAACTTTTAGTGTTTTTAGTGTTTTTTTTTCAATTTGATGGCAACTTTATTTTTTCATTTGTATTGCTTTATGTTTTAAATCTGCATGAAAATATTTCATAAATAGATAATACTTAATCTCTTAGAGGAAAAGAATCTAATTTTTCTAAGTTTATTAAATATTTCATTCCATTATTTTATTCCATTTACATTACTTGTATAATTTGATTAGACACTGAACACACAAAATAATTCTTTACTGTAAATGAATAACGAAGAATAACACAACCATTTATTTTATTATAATTGAATAACAATGTTACAAATTATTACATAGCTTTTTAAAGATGAGTAGAGCATGCAAGCTCTTGTTTTGTATAAATGACACATGTCACTTTACATCAGACACAATTGATTACAAGATGCTATTGATGACAATGGAAGAGAATTTCTTATACCATATTCTCAAACCATGAGGCTTGTCGTCCATGGTTTGGATCTTGGGATCTCAAATATGGTTCTACATTTATAATATGCTCAATTTGATGCACCAGAACAACCCAAAATGACACAATTAATTCCAAGTTGGTAGTGGCAGCTATGGGATCCAGACCATATTACAAAACAAATGAATTTGAGAATCCAAAGGGCTTTCCTACCATGCTATGGAAATGGGAGCTATGAAGATATAATTTAATGTACTTATCTTGGTTATCAACTAGAGTCATGTAGAAGATAAGGGATAGTAAATTTTCTACCACCATCTTCAGGAAACTTGCATGCATCTGGAAAGCCTAGCATGACTCCAAAAGTCCACAATTCCTCTTTGAGGGCCACTGTCAAAATGGAGTATGAGAAGTCATTGGCTTTGAATGTAAATAAGATTAAAATACTTATGTGGGCATACTCTCTGTGAAAGCACTTATCTCCATCAGAGCTCCTCATCCTAGTTCAAATTTGGAATTCATTCTTCCATAAAATCTACCTCTTCATCATCATTTTTTGAATTCATTCCTACATCACCTTCAATAATTTCTATGGTCATGAATACAACCTTTTCTCTTTCCTCTCTAGAGATATCTTCATCTTCTTCATTAGTAGAGTAGCCTTCCTCATTAATGAAGAAACTATTTCATTTCCTCTAACCTTTATCCCCTTTCTAAAATGATTTATTCCCATACTTTTTCTTAGCACTATTGGATTCCTTATAAGGACACTTAGCCATAAAATGTCCTACTTCACTATGATTAAAAATATTTGAAAGGTAACTTTCTGTTATACTTATCGGAACCTCTTTGTAGCTTTCTAACAATTTTTTTTCCACCATATCTAATCCAATATTAGAATCTGGATCAACTTACTTCTTAGATACTCTAAATGTTGCCTCTTTCCTTATAGAATTATCACTTTTAAATCTTACTTCAAAAGCAATCAAGATTCCATGTAATTCAATCATTTTCAATACATTCAAATCTTTAGCTTCTTCAATAGTAGAAACTTTAGAATCAAACCTTCTAGGAAGAGATCCAAGTACCTTTTTTACAACTATTCTTTCTTTCAATTCCTCACCAAGACCTCTGATAGTTGAAAACCTCATCAACCCGGAGCAGGAATGTGACAATGTTTTCTTCTTCCTTCATTTTTAGACTTTCAAACTGAGATCTATGAGTTTGAATCTTTTCCTCTGTTACTTTTTCATCACATTCATATATGGTGTATCTCATACTTTCTTTGTTGTTTTTCATTGCATAACTTTCACAAACTTAGAATTAGACAAACCACATAAAATAGCATTCTTTTCCTTAGATTTTTTTTCACAATCTTGCTTTTTGGCTTGATCCCTAGGAGGGTTTTCAAGAATTTCATATCCCTCTATAAATGACATCCATATATCAAAACCTAGAGTCATCAAGTATGCTTTGATCCCAACTTTATAAAATGCGTAATTGGATCCATCAAAGAGTGGTTCCTTATTCACAAACAATCCTTCTTGAGCCACTGAGTGTGCCATCGTAGATCTACCTCTAGTTGTTAGGCTTCTTCAAAGGAACTTGGATCTGATACCAATTGAAGGGCACATAATCTACTGAAAGGGGGGTGAATTAGTAGATCAAATCTATTTAAAAATATTAACTCAATCAAAATACTTGAATCATCACAACTACTAATTAAGCTACACCAAGAGAAAATATTCACACAATAGAACACTAGATATATGTAGAAACCTAAGATGGAAAAAACCACAATGAGAATAGTTGCTTAGATCTACTATCTAAGTCTAGCCTCACAAAGTAGGAATATAACAAGTGAATTTTACACTATGAAGTAGGCACCAACCTACTAGAGCCACCAATCCCCAATTTTATATTTAGGTACTAACCTTCTAGAGACACCAATCCCCAATAGTATTAGTACAACAAGTCGAACACCAGTCCTACCGAATTACATAGATAAAGCTTGTATACCTTCAATTGTAATTGAACAAATCTCATACACTTATGAACTAGCTATATAAACACTTCCACACTCCTTATGATCTTCTAATAATGGAACACACTTTTAGATGTAAATCACATTGTGTAACACTAGCTTGCACAAGATACTCCTTGTATATTCACTCACCACATTCTCTTTAATTATAATTCACATTGTACATCTGTATAAATGAGGAATATATATATGGCATTGCATTAACACTCTTCCATGTTGACCAAGGATTTGCAAATAACCAAGATGACATACGGTGGACCTAAATTCAAATTACATGAAACATGTAACAGGTCAATCCAAAAACAAATTATGTTGCCACTAAAATAACATGATGTCATGCACTACCACAAGAACCTTAACAAGATCCTATCTTCACACCACATGCTAGCTTTGAATGTTGTATGCTACTAGTCATTATCACACAAGTCTCAAACACCAACTAGTTAACATACAGGCAAAGATAACCTTATGTCACTTCAATATTTTTGCATGCTAAACATATCTTATAGAAACTTAGAAATATGATGTAACATGTGTAGACATACTCTACTCTCAAACTATAGATCTAAACTCGCCCTCTGAAAGAAATGTTGACCATAATTGTATTACCAATGAAATCTCTTAGCCTTGAAATTGACTTTCAACATTTCGATATAGATTTTTGGATTACTTATATCATAGTGAATAGATAAATGCATGATATTGCAAGCATACATGTAACTCCTGACATACAACATCCTTTTGAATCACAGACACTCCAACAGAGCTAGCAACATATATTTCTTGAACTCAAAATGATATGGCAATGTAGTTACCAATGACAACCTTTGTTCAACTTAGAATGATATGACAGTATAATTACCAACATAGATAGGTATGATAGTAAAATCCCTAAAAATATAGTCCACATCTAACCATATATTCTTTGACATCAGTGACAACCTTTGTTCAATAGTTGGAATTATTGTCTCAGATGAAGTTTTGATATGTAGTTATATTTCTTGAACTATAGAATGAATCCTTTCTTGACCAAAAAAATCATTACCTTGTAGTTTTCCTTCTTGATTTCTTGATTCAAACAATGCATCATGAAACTTGGGAAACACAACAAAAAATCAGAATTTCTATGTTACCTTCTTGTTCTTGACTTGCAATGAGTGGATGACTTGAAGTGGCTTCTTCTTCTTTATATTGTGATAGGGCTCTTGAACATGCAACACATCTCCAAACACAATAATAATATCTATTTTAATTGCATATGAAATTCCAGTTTGGTTTATTATTTATCCTTCCTCATGTCCTCATCTAGGACCAAGGAATATACCTTCATTACAACTACATCTAATTTTATAATTTTCTCTTGATAGGTGATACACAATAATTTAGAGTGGTTTTCATTTTGAATTTGCAAACATCTTAGGAGCAAGAAATTGGGAGTGCTTATATCTAGGATCCCAAAGTAGTCCTAATATTGACTAAATTTTGCATGAATTCGTAGAGTGTGAGATCATGAGGGGGGTCCTTATTCCAATTTATGTGTAACCCTCCCAATGTTGAGAGGATTTATTTTAGGTGTAGTGAACAAAACTATTTGTAAAGGTGGGGGTGGAGGAACTGTTTGAATACCAAATAGAGTGATAACTTCAGTCTAATTCATAAGATTAAAGTTTTTTGGTTGATCCTATCTTTCCATAGTTTCCTCTTTGTTTCTCCTTGTTATTTTGTATTGACTTAACTAAACTAATAGGTGGCTTGGTTCTTTAAGATATAGCAAATGATTCACCATTACATTGGGTTCACTAAATTATTGCTTACAAGGGTCCAATTTGATTAGGACACCTTCCTTCTAGCACTAGTTTTTTATTGTGGCTTTAACAAAACTAAATTCAAGTAGAATTATAAACACTCTACTCTTGAAAATTTGAGATATCCTTGTAGATTTAGATCCAAGGTTCATTTTTAGACAGTCTTAATTAATTTAGAAAAACTAAGTGGTCTATATGATTTGTTTAACAATGAGCCTTTGTTGGTACAATAAAATTTGAATAGATATTTATAGTCATACACTTGAAATACAATAAATTGAAGTTAGATATTTGAAGCCTTTGTAAAGAATACCTATATAGCCTATCCTATACTAACTTGATCTATCCTAAATCCACTCTAAAGATATCAAGCTAGAGAAAAAAGATCAAAAGAAAGTTAGGGTAGTGAATATAAAATACAAATACATAAATGAATAAGATAAAATTAACTAAATATTTCTTATCTCTAAAAGATATGATGAAATCCACCAAATCATTGTAGTGACTAGTATTCACATAATAATTTACAACATTAGTGTAAGAGTCTAAGGAAAATTACAACGTAAAGATATTTCAAGTTGAATGTATTTGAATTGTCATATTTCATGCATAGACTTAATATATAACTCTATTACAAGCTCATTAAGATAGAACTCTCCAAGCTATCTACTCGTACATGAATAAAGTAGAACAAACCACTACCAAGGTTGATATCATTCAAACACGATAGGAATACCTTTCCATTACTTTGGACAAATGAGAAGATTAAAATTTGTAGTAGGATTTCCATGCTAAAAATTTAATAGTTGATTAGTGATAAAATGTCAACCCTTTACAAAATCCATAAGAGGGATATAAATATTGAGTCTTGGGAAAAACTAAACAAGACCTCAACAAGAAAACTTAAAATCACTTTAACTACTAGGGCCCAAAGTTACATTTTCCAACAGGTGATTAACAAAATAAATAATTAATAATTTAAAGTTGACCCATGAAGGTAGACCCATCCCTAAGAAGGATGCTTTATTTATTACATGAGATAAAAAAAATTCCAGCTCATTAGCATCTACAAGACATATTTGTTGTTCTAAACTAAGCCCAAAATTCCTTCAATGTGTCCTTGATATGGTTGGTTTTGGGGGCAATTATATCTCCAATCTTGTCCAAGGATAAAAACATATTTCAATCTTTGTGTTCATACATCATCTCCTTAAGTTGAGATTGTCTTCCTTGTATGAGTACTACCAATAACATATAAAATTCATTAGTAATTCTAATTAACTTATCTTGCAATTAAATTCAATATCTTAGAATATTCCATTAGGCATCATTATATTCAAGAACTTCTTCCAAAACCACATAAAAGTAGCAAAAATGAAAAAAATAGTCATTCTAAAATTTTAAAGAATAAGAATTTTAGAGATTGTTAAAGTTCATAATTAGAGATTCCTTCCAACAAGCACTTCAATGTAAGGAAGTCTAACGTCCCAATAACATATACCTAGTAACCTAAAATTTGTCAAGATCAAGCTTCGAGATGATCACTTATTGGATACCTGGATAGGGGAACTCTGAAACTTTGGCTTTGAAAGAGTATTGTATTGGAGTATGTTGAGGTGGGAACTTAAAAGGGATGCCAACTAGGTTTCAAGGGAAAAAAATTTGAAACTCCAATCCCAAGAGGATATCACATTGAATGGTTGTTGAGATCAAATTTTGGAAGGAGAGCTAATTAGATATTGAGGAAAGTATGCTTCAACACTCTAATCTTGAAAGGTAATTCACTATCAACTGGTTGTCGAGATAAAAATTTTGGAAGGACTACAACTTGGTAACCCAGAAAAAGGAAATATAAAAAGTTGACTCCAAAAAAATTAACTCTAGAAAATATTGGGCTCAAACTTTAGGAAAATCAATAATGGGGTAGTAGAGTAAAGGAAACTCTAAAACTTTGACTTTCACAATGCAGTAATTTATTTAAGCATGGAAACATGTTAATCTCAAATACTTATAAAGGAAGCACCAATTTTGAGGTTTCAAGGATGTGAATGCAAGCATTCCAAGATGATGAACCTTGAAATTTTGATGGGCTAATGACATCATCAGGGAAAAATAGTTCCTAAGCAAAGAAAATAAATCTATCAAAGGGAAATGACTGAAAACACATAAGGGAATGTGACAAACACAAATACAAATTAAGAAACAAAACCAAAATAAAGATAAAATAAAACACACCAAGAAAAATAAGATAAACACACAAGAAAATGAGCAAACAAAACTAAAAAAACCAAAGAATGAACAAGCCAAGAAAGGGAAAACCCTACTTAGTTAAATCTGAAAGGATATAATACAAGAAGTGGGAACTTGATGAGATGCACTTACAAACTCACACCCATAAACACACACTGAAACTTACTAACCTTACTACTAGTAGATTCTTTGACCTAGATCATAAGAACTTGCAAAGGGGATTTCTAGATTTCTAGAACACAAGATAAAATAGAAAAAATAAAAGATAAAAGAAAATAAAATAAAATGGGAGCAAAAGGGAGAAAGCACACAAGTGAGAAGTTCATTATTAATTTAAATCTAGAGGAGTCAATCAAGGTCATGACATATCCCATTCCTGGCATTTGGGAAATTGGATATTTGTTTACATTCATGCTAGGATGATCAACTTTGAAATTCTAATAGGTGATACACCAACCCAAACTAGCTAAAAAAGGGATTAGAATGTCAAGGATTCCTTTAAAGTCACACTAGGATGACTAACTCTAACAAGCCAATAGGCACCTAGGTATGTGAACAAAAGTACAAGGAAAATTTCAAGGTTTCAAGGATAATTCTACTCATGCAAAGATGACAAACCCCAACATCCTAATAGGTCAACAAAAAAAAAATCCAAAAGGAAAACACTCAAACCCAAATCCAAAACAAACAAGAAAATAAAAATGGGGGTCCCTATTTTACCAAGTCAAAATGGGGTGTGTGTGTGGAGCACAACAATAAATAGATTAGGTTTCTAGGTAGAGCTTAAAGCTTAATTATATTTACAAATTTTCTACACATATAGGCTTTGATAGTATAGTGCAACTAGGTTTTACATTAGTAGTGGACTATGTTTCACATATTGGGTGTGGACATTACATTTTTTCCACTATTTTTATAATTTCATTTGTTTCTATTACTTTCTTCCTTATTTTTCTTATATTTTTAAGCTCTATGCACTTGTTCAAAGATTGTATTCAACTCCCCATTAGCAAAAATGCCAATATTTCAAGGATAGTTCTACTAGCAAAGATGACAAACCCTAATATCCCAATAGATCAAAAAAGTAAAAGTCAAAAGGAAAACACTCAAGCCCTAATCCAAAACAAACAAAAGAAAAAGAGAAAATGGGGTCCTTGTTTTTCCATGGGGTGTTTGAATGGAGCACACCAAGAAATAGATTAGGTTTTTGGGCAAAGCTTAGAGCTTAATTATAATTGCAAAGTTTCTACACATATAGGTTTGGATAGTATAGTCCAACTAGGTTTCACATATTGGTGGTGGACTTTGTTTCACATATTGGGGGTTGAATTTGCATTTGCTCCACTATTTTCATAATTTCATTTGGTTTCTCTTGTTTTCTTCCTTTTTTTTCTTCTATTTGTATGCTCTATACACTTGTTGAAACATTGTTTAGTCAACCCCCCATTAGCTCTCACCTCAATGAGATGCACTCACAAACTCACACCCATGAATACACACATTGCAACTCACTAACCTTGCTACTGATAGATTCTTTGACCTAGATCACAAGCACTCAATAAAATGGGGTTTCTAAAATGCTAGAGCACAAGGGCACATAGAAAAAATAAAAAATAAAAGAAAAGAAAATGAAATGGGAACAAAAGGGAGAAAGAACCTAAGTGAGAAGATCATAATTAATGTTGAGCTAGAGGGGTCAATTAGGGCCATGTTGTATCCCATTCCTTGCATTGGGACATTGGAGATTTGTTTATATCCATGATTGGATGATCAACTTTCAAAGCTAGACTAAGATGATACACCAACCCAACACTAGCCAACAAGTATCAAAATGTCGATGATTCCTTTAGTCATAATAGGATGACTAACTCTAACAAGTCGATAGACATCTAGGTACATGAATAAAAGCACAAGGAAAATGTCAAGGCTTTGAGGATAATTTTACTATCATGCCAAGATGACAAACCCAAAAATCTCAACTATTCAACAACAAAAAAAATCAACAAGGAAAACACTCAAGCCCAAATCCAAAACAAACAAAAGAAAAAGAAAAAGGGGGTCCATGTTTTGTAAGTCCAAATGGGGTGTGTGTGCAGAGCACAACAATAAATAGATTAGGTTTTCTTCGCAGACATTAAAGCTTAATTAAAATTTCAAAGTTTCTACAAATATAGGTTTGGATAGTATAGTGTGACTAGGTTTCACATATTGGTGGTGGACTATGTTTTATATATTGGGGGTGGACTTTGTATTTACTCCACTATTTTCATAATTTCATTTGGTTTCTATTGTTTTCTTCTTTGTTTTTTCTTTCATTTGTATGCTCTATACACTTGTTCAAAGATTGTTCATTCAATCCCCCATTTATTATCACACCACATTAACTCATGATTGATAAACTTATAATACCTTAATATCTAATTTCACTTAAAAGATTTTTAAAATAGTTTAAATAATATTGAAATGTTTAAATCTTAAATAAATTATTTATATGAAAACTAGACAATTATATAAAAAAACTTTAATAAAATAAATTATCAATATAAAAATATATTTATTTAGAAAATATAATTCACACATATTTGAAAGGGAATGTTTTTACTTAACACATTCCAAGTGATAGAGTTTACTTAACATAAAAAAATGTAATTTTTAGTCGATAGGCTTTCCCTATGGACTTGCAAGTCCAAAATTGATCGGTATACCTTTCTTGCACTTGAAAACAAGATTTAC
Organism: Sequoia sempervirens; assembly: GCA_007258455.2. NCBI lineage: Eukaryota > Viridiplantae > Streptophyta > Pinopsida > Cupressales > Cupressaceae > Sequoia > Sequoia sempervirens. Next base: position 44,458 of record VDFB02144899.1, read on the forward strand.
TCACCGTTAAACCATTGTTGAGCTGCCGGAAAACAAGTTTCAACTATTGCTAAGTTTGCTAAAAATCCTCCAAAATATCATATAAAATCCTAAAAACTCAAAATCAAATAATACCCAATTTTTGTAAAGAAAAAATTTAGATTTATCTTAATAAAAAAAATCTATTGACTTAATCTTTGAACCTCTTTTAAATGTAAGTGTTAATATTTAATATTTGCAAAAACATGACTATGATTCATGTCTCTATTTAGCCTAGGTTTACCATAGGCTTAATGGGTTCCTTAAATGCTTATCAATGCACTTCAATGGCATAAGTTCACACTTGTATTCTTTAATTGTGAATTTCCTCTTAATATAATGAATTTGTATGAGTTTACTTCCTTGAAGTCTAAGTCTCAAAGGTATATGGGATGAATACTAATAAAGATTCCACGTGGCCATTTGAACTTCTTTAACATAAGCATGTTGCATAGAACTAGTTGTTTTTTTTATCTTTTTAATGATTTTCTAGTTAGCCATTTTTTACTAAATTGTCAATTTGTCATATGACTATTAAAATAACTTAATTTTATTAAAAAATTATATTTTTCAAAAGCTTTTTTGTTTGTTTAGAATTCCATGTGGAATTGACATCTTGTTATTATTTGTACTTATATGTTATGTTTGACACATTCTTATGAGTGTGGGGTTAATCTAACTATTACTCATTTGAATGTATTTGTGTTGAGTGGGTGAAGGTTTTTAAAATAATTTTTAATTTTTTTTGTTTTTTGTGGGATTTGATCTATGTGGGTTTTAGGTGTCAAGGCGATTTTAATAAATAGTTATTACATTACTAACCTTTTTCTTTCTTTATTATGTTAATAAATTAATTAGTATAGATATCTTAAATAAATATATTTAAGAAAACATGGAGAATTATTTTATTTGTTTAAAAGCTATTTTATTTTATTTTGAAACTATTTTCTTTATTATATGTTTGGAAACATAAATATAGATATTATGTGTTGCATATTTTGAAAATAGTATATTTATTATTACATATTAATATTTTGACGTGTAAATGACTTCAAATGAAAGGTCGGTTTTTGTTAACACACTCATGTCATTACACTTCACCCCTTGTCATTATAGAATGTATCTCAACATTAATTATAAGACAACAAGACCCACGTAACACACAAATATCTTATTGATTGTTGTTAGAAGGAGAAATGGCAATGTACAAATATATCTTTGCTTTGGACATTTTAGTCTTTTACTTTTTCCGTATTGACAAATCTTTTGAAGCTCTTGTGATGCCTTATAAATAATCACTTTTTTTCAAACAATTCAAATGACCTCGAGAAAAGCTTTATTTGCATCACCATTGTTATATGTTTTTTTAAATAAAGTATCACTATAATTACACTATCTATAAACAAATTTAAAGCTTATCCACTTCTAAAGTAGGTTAACACCAAACATAATCTACATCATTTTTATATTGATGATAATTATTTAATTAATTTTTCATCAAGACTTAAAGCCCACATAAATAATATTATAAAAATGATTAAGTAATAATTTATTTATAGATGTGTAAGAAAATTTGTAATCATAGAAACAATTTCAAGATATACTTTTTAGACACAGACAAGTTCAATTTGTATGAAATTGATTTTTTTATAGATTCTTCGACATAGAAAAGAAGACAAGATCAAAAAGTTACGTGTACTTATCCCCTAACAATTATTAATTATATTTGAAAGGACTTGCTACTATTATAACATCATTCTATTATTAAATACACATAAAGTATATATATAACCTTGGTTATACTAAAGAGTCGAAAGCTAAATCGAATGTTTCTTCAAAAGGTGGTCAACTCCCATATATTATTAACACGTGTGAAAGATGTAGTAGGTATAGATATCAAACGTGTGTTGTAGGTATTGATTTGATGGAACCTACTTTGTAAGACCGATGGATGACCACATTTTTTTAGGTGGAAACCTTTAATTCCAACTAACACCACTTTTGTGAAAAGCCAATCATAAGAAACTTTCTTTTTGTACTTGTAAAGAGCAACACTTTTCTCTTTTTTTTTCATTCTCTTTTTAAGTACATCTCTAGATAAGTGTGTATTATAGAGGGTGTTGATGCTTTTACATTTTGGGTCTTTAGTTGGTGTTAATAGACCAAAAAATAATTAGTTTTTAGTTGATGATTAAGTAGTGTATTTGGAAGGTATGATAAGATGTTTTTGCCTTCTTTTATATTGTAAATATAATTTTTTAGTAAGGTTTTGAGTTTCTTGATTTTTCGGTGTTGAATAAAGTTGTTTAGTTGAATGACAAATTACTTGTCACTATAAAATGATTAGGGAGGAAATGACGACAAAAAAGAGTGCAAATTTTTTGGTTCTTATCTAAAATGACATGGAATGATGATCACAACTTTTGATTATAATTTAAACTTTCTAAGAGTCAATAGCAAACAATTCAAAGATAATGGCTATTCAAAAAAGAGTGCAAATCTTTTTGGATCCTATCTAAAATGACATGGAATGATGATCACAACTTTTGATTATAATTTAAACTTTCTAAGAGTAAATAGCAAACAATTTAGAGTGTATAATCCCTTGACCACACATAACTTTGACTTAAACTCTCAATAGTATGAGATGTTTTTTTTTTTTTTAAAGAAAATTAGTGATGGCATAATAACTACAATAACTCCAACTTAAATTCTCACTAGTATGAGATGTATTTTTTAAAATTAACAATGGCATAATAACTACAACATCATACATTTCCTAGTGAGAGTTGTGTATATATGATTCATTCCCTTGTTCACGATCAATGAGAGATCGGATTGTACTTTATTTATTTATTTTTGCTTCCACCAAATGGTATAAGCTTAACAATGCTCTTTCAAAGTCAAAGGCTACTGTCCAAGCTTAATTTCTAGTTTTGTGAGGATTCCCAAACCTTGCCATAAGTTATTCTCCTTTCAATTCTAGCTACTTTTCCCATGAAACTAACTTGAAAATTTGTATTATTAGATATTAAGACCTCTCATCATGTCATATATGAATCCTACCATCAAAAAAATTTACTTTTCATGTGGAAACAAAAAAGTTCATTTATCTTTTCCAACAACATGCCTCATGGAATTGCTATGGCATATCTTTTATCTAACCTTTTTTAGGTTGTCAATTTTGCAAATATTTTGTATGACTTTAGAACATAACAATGAGCTCAAGAAACATATGAATGACATTTTCAAGTAATTGGACACTATTGCAAACCATTAGGATTATTTACCAAAAGAATAAAAAGGTTACTAAGAATTCAAATATATACTCATCTCAAGTTTCTTAAGGTTGCAAGACCATTTGAATGTCATTATAGCTACTCTTCCCATGAAACTAACTTGAAAATGTGTATGATTATAGATTAAGACCTCTCATCATGTCATATGAATCCTACCATCAAAAAATATTACTTTTCATGTGGAAACAAAAGTGTTCCTTTATCTTTTCCAACAACAACATGCCTCTTGGAATTGTTATGACATATCTTTATCTAACCTTCTTTTTTGGGTTGTCAATCTTGCAAATATTTTGTATGACTTTAGAACATAACAATGAGCTCAAGAAACATGTGAATGAAATTCTCAAGTAATTGGACACTATTGCAAACCATTAGGATTATCTACCAAAAGAATAAAAAGGTTACTAAGAATTCAAATATATACTCATCTCAAGTTTCCTAGGGTTACAAGACCATTTGAATGTCATTATAGCTCCAAGAAATGATAGAAATGATCCTTTCTAAAATGGTCCCATTCATTCAAATGTTGTGTGTTTCCCAATAAGATTCAATAGTTCAAGTATTTGCTCTTTGAGCAAGAACTTAGTAGAGAAAAAGGGGATGTACAAAAAGTTCCCACTTTAAGGGTAGACTTGGACAATGTGCAACAAGATCTCATTATGTCTAGGACTACTTTCAAATATGAGAAGAAGGCTAAAATTAAACAATTGGAATAGCGACAAACAAGGAAGAAGAATATGATTTTTATGACCTATGGAGTCAAGAATCTTAGAGAAAATTGTATAAATTCTAGGAAGAGAATCTTTCATATTATATTTTTCCTCGTAGATGCATGTAAGGATGCATCTTTAATTAGGGGTTTTGCAATAGTTTGAATATTAACTGGACAACTTGCTACTCTGTATTTTGTATCTTCAAAAGAGATTTTTTAAGAGAACACAAGAGGAATAGTTTACTATATTTATTTTGCATCTCTTTTTTTATTAGTTTATTTTCTTACAACATAGGATTATTTCCCAAAGCATCAATGTGAGTTTGAAGTTACAACAACATAGACATTATGTCTCAGTTTGTGTATGACATATTAGAGTGCATATATTATGTCTTATTACTTCCAATATGATATTGTTGATGGTCAAATTGACACAACAATGTACAAGCAAGATATCTCTACCCTACTTCTCCTAAAAAAGATAACTAACTGTGGAAATCAATTATCTTCCTACGTCTCGGTAGTTGGTTCACAACTGTGTTGCTTTACTTAGTGGTCAACATGGCTATAATATTCAAGGGGCATGTTAGTTAAAGGTAACAATCTAGGTATTTCAAATATCTAAACTAACAATAGATTTTAAATAAACGACAAAAGATATCTCAATGGTTTCAAAACAAAAAACATGAGTTAATATCATTCCTACATTTATGTTGGAATATGTGCCTCAATCCTTACTGACATGGAACTCCTGAAGGGCAAAGTCGTTGTGACATTGTTCATGTCTGGACGACTAACTGTTCTAAAACTCTTAAAATGTTCCTATCGCTATGACAAGGTTGAAGTCTTGCCGACAAGTCTATCACTGTGACTTTCTGTGTTCGGCGTGACCTTTTGGCGAGTGGAAACCTTCGAGAGACAGTGTGATCTTATCAAGCGTCGGGGAGACTTGGGTTGTCAGTATTGGTCTGGCCGATACGAAATGTCTTGCCGACACCGTTTTGCATATGGTCATCAACGTAATCTTTTGTTTCGGTATGAGTCCCAGCGATCGATAAAGGTCTCGCCGACTGGGATGTACAGCTATCGGGATAACTTAAAGGTTGCGGGGAGATGTCTCAACGATGACACTAGGTCACGCCGACAGGAGTGTTCTCGTGGTGTCTTCGCGGTAACAAAAGACTTCGTTGAGAAGTCTTGGTGACTTGGGTAAGTCACACCGATGGTCTTCAGTAAGACTTGGGGTGCTCGGAGAAAGGTCGCAACAAAAGACATGAGTCTTGCCAACAGCATGTGACATTCGGGGTGACATGGGATGTTCGCTATGACATCTCGGCGAAAATGGTAGATCATTCAGTGGAAGTTGTGTCTTGCGGTATGACGTCTCACCGAAACTGTGGGGTCTTACCGATAGTTGTAAGGCTTCGGTGTAGCATGCAATGGTTGATGGGAAGTCTTGGCGAGGACGAAGTGTCTTGCCGATAATATATCTCATCGTTGTGACTTCTGACTTCGATATGAGTCTCACCGAAATGTGATTATCACGCCGAAAGGAAATCACTCGACGACATAACTCGAAGACTTCGATATGAGGTCTTGGCGAGATTGGTATGTCTTGCCGATGGTCTCTCTGAGTTCGATATGACTTATGGTTTTTAGAATGAGTCTTGTCAAATGAGAATTCTCTTACTGACTGTTGGGGTTTGAAGTTGATATCGATAGCAAATACTTTGTGGCATTGGGGAGACACTGTTAGTGTCTCACCGATATGCCAACAAAGTTTGAACGCCGTTGACCGTGTGACCATCCTATGTGGCATCCTGCTGGACCAATTAGAGGAAGTGGTTTTCAAACGGATGACGGTTGGTTTTTTGCATCAGTTGCAACACTGGAAAAACTATATGCAAGGAAAAATCATCTGCTCGAAAGGAAACTGTCTATGATTAACAATGGCGGATAAGGATGCACAAAAGACAAAATCAGAATGTGAATAGAATAAAAGCAGATCGATTTTGATTTGAGAGTGTGGATGAGTTGAGTCGTTTTGTTGAGAGAGCATTTCTGTAACTGGATGAATAGTGAATGAAGCTACAATAAAATACTAGAGAGTTGTATTTTTGATTCTATGTAATTTTTTTGTTACTGTAATACAAAGAGATTCAGCTTGGTGTGGTGGGTTTTTTTCCCGAAAGGGTTTTCCCACGTAAATCTGTTGTTCATTGTCTTATTGTATTTGCTCTATTTCTGTAAATCTTTCATGTGTGTCTTAATAGGATTGTAATTTGAAAATTAAAAGCCCTACATTGCATTCTTCCCTGTGGTTTTGACATTAGGAAAGTGTTTCCACACCTCTGCTTTCCTTACAATTTAGACATGCAATTCTGTAATAAACTTTTTAAAATCAAACAAATAAATGAAACAACTCATAAATATTTACACAATTGTGTTCATTCACAGTGTAGATTTAGTAAGCGTATTTCCAATTCTTTTTACCAAAATAAATTCCATACAAGATATATTTAATTAACCCATCATAGAATTGCAAATCAATAAATAATAGGAAAATACCATTCACAATGACACTAGATATGGTTTTAAATTTGACTCCCTCTATTGATTATTTATTCAAATAAGTAGCAATTCACCCATCATAATCCATTGGTACACGAAAAACCAGTCTTTGTGAAGAAGAGGGGGATTCTCTACTCACGAGTTCTCCTCATTCAGAGAGCCTCATAGGGCAAACTGCCCTAAACTACCTCAAGGAACAACAATGAGAGTTTTAGAATTTGAAGGAGCAAGTCACAAAGGTTATTTGGACAAACTATCAAGCTCTTAGCCAAAGGACAACGGCACAGAATACGAACGATGTCCAATGAGGCATGTTGGAGTCTCGTACGGATCAGAAAGCGATTTTATCACAGAAAATGCCTAAATGACTACTACTATCTAATTGCTAAGAATTAACAGAATGTGATAAAGTAGTAGAATGCAATAGAATTAAAATAAAGTGAAATAGAAATGTTAGAGATAAGGAGAAGAAAGGAAAGAAATACTTGTGCAATTTTCACACACACGCCCCATCGGAGGCGGGGACCCTCTTTTTTCTTTTGCATCTCTGCCTCTTGGATTGGTCAAATTTTAGTTTTGCCCTTCTTGGGAGGTTATTTTGGAATTAAGTCTAGACTGGGTTTGATGAGGACAATATTTTGAGGCTCTAGGGGAAATTCGCCTATCTTGGAATTTGAAAATGGGGATTTTGAAGTGAATTTTCAATGTTATATGTAAAAAAATTTGCACCCGTGGATAGAGGATGAAAAATTAGGCCGGGTTGCTTTTTGAACTTTTTGAAAATTCCTTTTAGAAAAAAAGTTATGGAGTTTAAGGGATTTTGACCCTACGGGGAATTGGGGGATTTCCGTCCTTGATGGAAAATCAAATTTCCATTTTGGAAATTTCAAGACCCCTCAAAATCCCTTTTTTGCACTCATGGATACAGGATGAAAAATTAGGCAAGGTTGCTTTTTGAACTTTTTGAAAATTCCTTCTAGAAAAAAAGTTAAGAGGTTTCGAGGATTTTGACCTTGTAGAGAATTCGAGAATTTCCGTCCCTAATGGAAAATCCCAAAATTTCCATGACCCCTCAAAATCTCAAAAATTTTCATTTTTGGAAAATTCCAAGACCCCTCAAAACCCAAAAAAATCAAAAATGGAATTTTTCCTTTTTCCAAAATGGAAAAAATTCAAAAATGAATTTTTCCCAAATGCAAATTTCCAAAATGGAAAAATTTCGAAAATGGAAAGTTTCCATATAAAAATGTAAGTTTTTTTTAAAAAGGCCAAAATTTTATTTAATTTTAATTTGGATAGGATTTTTAACATGTGAGTTACTAATGATGATATCTATTTTTTAGGATTAAATAAATATTAAAAGGGGAACTTGCATATGGATTCGTGCCAAAAGGGAAATATGGAAGAGTTCAATTCAAATTTTAAAAGTGGGGCCTACATATGAATCCGTGCCCAAATTGTCTACAGCTGGAAGGAATTTCTAGAAGACATGTGAAGCTGATTTCATCATCCAATCAAAATTTTCATTAATGGCAAGCTAGCATAATATTGTTTTCTCATTGTTCCATGATGTAACTGTTTTTATGCAGTTGGATGATGATGTACCATTAGCTCCCAAATTAAATGTAACAGCTTGATGCTTTTAGAAGTGCAATTGCAGCCATTGGATGAATTAAATCTTGGCCATTGATTCAAAATGTAATTTTCTATAAAGGGGATTAGAATAGCTTATTAGAGGTTCTAAAAGCTAGAATTGACTAAGTCAGAGAAGTCAGTAGCTGTAGGAGAGAGGAAAGACTGAAAATTGTTATGTAATGCTGGAGAAGTTAATGCAATTGGATTGTTGATTTGGCAAACTTTGTGTTACACTTTGACAGTTTATGGTTTCTTGTTCTCAATTCTCAATGTTAGATGTTAGATTTTAGTTCTTTTGCAATAATGGTAAAATGTTAATGATGTTGATCGATCTCCAGTCCATAGTTTTAGCAATTTGTTGATTGTAATTTGTTGTGTAAAGTTAGTTTGGGCCTTATTTTGTACTAAGTTCAACTGTGGATGCTTGTTTACATTGCGCCAATGATTGGGTATGTGGATGAATATTCATAGTCTGAAAAATCTTCAGTTTCCTTAAAAGATTACACCATTTTTGCAGAGTTGTGGGCTTGTCCTTGATCAAGTAGAGATTGGTTTTATTGGAGATCTGTCCATTTGTAGCATTCATCATTGTTGTGATTGATCTTAGGTTTTAGTCTTAGAAATCTCTCTAAACCCTTATTTCTTTTGTTGTTTATTTTGAATCTAGGTTAGTTTTAGGACTGAAAGCATCGCCATATTGTTGCATCTGATGAAAGTACGCTTCCAACATTGTTCATTTGTAAGGCCCCTTGTGATTACCAACATTTTCACATTATCACTGAGTTGTTTATGCATTGTCAAGACCTGACATTAGAGACCTTGGGGTTATCTCTTGAGGCTTGCTAATAGAGATTTACCTTTCAAGAGAGGTAGGATACTTGTATCTTGTCTGAGTTGTTGTTGTGCAAAAAACACCATTAATAAGTTGTAGAATGAACCCGTAGCAAAAGAGGCGTTGGACACCAAAACAGGGGGAATTGCAGAAACAGTTGAATGTGATGATCATTGGTTGAAGGCATTTAATGAAGATAGAACATGTGTTATTATAATCAATTAATAAATGCTAAAGAAGAGGTCTTTCTTACATGGGACTTTGATAGATGGGTGTGTGATTGCATGCATTATGTTTTGGCAAAGTTCTAGTTTTGATGGATTCTCCTTCTTTTTCAATTGTAGGTTGAATAATTTTGTCTTAATTCTACGCTCTAAATATCTGGGAGTGGAGTTAACGATTTTGGTTAAGTTGTTGCTTTCAATAAGGATTCCCTCAGTTTGTATATAATTGTTGGTTGAATCCATAGGTTAGTTAGTTAGTTTTTCACATTTTTATGTTATTTGTTACTTTCAGTTGAAACATGAATCCTCAGAATGATTGAGTACGATTTGTGCAAGAATATTTTGCAATCTTTCATCTTATGTAATAAATGGATATCAATTCATAGAATGCATGAAATCTATTAGTTAGATTGATTTCAATTAAGTGGGAATAGTTACTTGAGTAGGCCACTCAAGGTATTGTTCTTCACTTCACCTTTTCAATTATTTATTTTTGTTGATAGTTATTATTAGTTTATTATTGTTCATAAATCGTATGCAAGTTAATTGGGATTTCATTTTTTGCTTATTATGAATGAATGCTTAGGAACATGCATGTAATGATCATTACTAGTACTCCAAAGGATAGTTCAGTTGAGTCAGTAGTTTTTATTAAGTTTTCAATTAATACAGTATTATTTCATTAGCAATAGTTCAGTCACAATTTTTATTGTAGGTACCCGTAGCAACTAGTTTCAGTTTATACTTTTACTATTTTACAGTTTTGTGTGTTTCTAGCAATTAGAATGACTTCAGTAGGATAGTTTAGGTAGTTTAAGTCCATAAAGGCATATACAATGTTGCACCATCATAATTTTGTGCACCTTGGTTGATGATTTAATGTAGTCTGAGCAATGCGAAGTGGATTGTTCAGTTAGTTAACCCTCTGAGTTGATAGATTTTACCAAGTTTACAAAACACAAGCTTATACTTTACATTTTTGGCATCATTGTCGGGGATGGTATTATCTTCATAGATGTGTTTTTATAGTTTCCATAGTTAATTTCTCTTTTCAAGCATTAGGACTGTTAGATGCCATATTTTTCAACACCAAGCTACTAACATTGTGCAAGCCTGTTGAATCTAAAGTCACATTTTATTTATGCAGAGGGAGAGAGATCCCTTGGGTAGGTTCCTTCCTTCCACATGCCAAGAAGCTATTGCAGAAATTGGCGACCCCAGTACTCAGAGCGAAGGCACCACTGAAGAAGAAATTTCCTTTTCACCAACCTCTAGCACACATATAGAAGGAACATACTACACCATGGGTGATGCAGCAGATGATGATGATGCCCAACCAACATTTGGGTTTCCTATTACTAACCAAGAAAGGGCCATAGTGTTGAAGAACATTCCCCCTTCAGCCTTGCCATCCTTCTATGGGTTAATGAATGAAGACCCAGATACATTCCTCTTTGAATTTGATGTCTTATGCAGAAGTTATGACTATTCTTCTGATGCACATAGGTTAAAACTTTTTCTTTCCACCCTCAAAGATGAAGTTTTGAGATGGTTCATGGGATTAGGTAGTGATGTTGTTCTTGACTGGGACACCATGAAGACATTATTTTTGGAGAAGTATTAGGAGTACTATAGAGGACCTAACGAGAGGAAGGATGACATATTCTGAATGACACAAAAGGATGATGAGCCTTTAGAGGATTATGTTGAAAGATTCCAATTTTCTCTAAAGAAAAACCCCCATAACAAGTTGTCAGAAGAGCCTCTCAAGCTAGTCATTTTGAGAGGAGTTAATGAAGATTGTATGGATGCCTTAAACCTCATTGGCTAGGGAGATATTTATTGGCAACCATTTTCAAACATTTTTAAGGCCTGTAGAAATTATTTCAGGACCTTTACAAAGAGGCAAAGAGACAATAGAACATTGGTTCTTGGTAAATCATCTATTGGGGTTTCAAAAGTTGAACTAAGCAATCTATTATCCAACATGAAAGAGGATATAACTAGTCATTTTGAAACACAATTGGATACTCTCCACATTAAGAAAAATTAGGAGGAAGTTGAGGCTATGTTCACTTAATATTGTCCAAGCAGCAGGCAAAGAAAAGAAAATTACAATTGCAAAAGAGTGGCCAGTATCCAATAGGATAAAGTGGAAAAGCCTGACCTTCAACCCATTGAAGGAGATGATAGAAAAAAATTTATATAGCACAAAAGAGGCCATGGTAGTAGAGACAAGGTATGTTGCAGGACCCCCTTAGCTTTAATTCATCTTTTCCTATTGGCAACCAAAACTTTTCTGCTTAGAACTCCCAGCCCTAGCAAGTAAATTAGAACCAGCGAAAAAATCCAAAATGCCAAACCCTCAACCTAATTGGAACAAACAACCAAATTCTTGGCCACAACAAAATTTTCAAGGTTCCAATTACAATCCACAATGTCCAACCTAGTAGAATCAATGGCAGCCTTAGTGACAAAAAGGCTAGCAATGGCAGCAACAAAATATGAACTATCAACAACCCATCCTCCCTCCTCTACAATAGCAACAAGCTCTAATTCCACCATTAAATCCTGCATCCCAGCCACCCAAGCAACAAATACCTTCCCAACCTACACCTAACCCTAACACTAATCTTGTTCAACAGGCTTATACTAACGAAGCCATGCAATACCCCACTTATGGAGTAGAGGTGAGTGATGTCCACCTTAGATCAGGAAAACAACTTGTTGGACCTTCATCCCCCCAAATTACAGAAATGGAGGATGAGAAACTTGCAGTTGAGACTTCCGATAAACCACCTTTGGAGCTTGAACAAAATTAGGTACACCAAACTACCTCAAATCCCAAGCCACCTTTTCCTGAACACCTAGCTCTGCAAAAGCATCACACACAGGTTGAGACAAAACTTTTAGGGCAGTTGAAAGATGTCAACATCAAAATCCCACTTATCCAAGCTATCAAAGGCATCCCTATCTATACCAAAACAGTAAGGGATCTTTGTCTTAAGAAACCAGGTAGGAAAAGGAAAGATCCATAGACAGTTCATGTCTTGGGGAATCTTGTGAATATCATGTTGGGGAATATTAAAATCCCTAAGTATATTGATCTGGTAGTCTAGTTGTGGATGTTAAGATCAATGGGGCCCTCATGAAGAATAATTTTATAGACTTGGGGGAAGCCATCAATTTTATGACAAAAGAAACAATGCAGTTGCTCCAGTTGATCAACCTCAGGCCCACACAAACTATTTTACAATTAGTTGATAGGTCCATGGTCAAGCCTGAGGGAATCATTGAAACCTAGTTATCGCATTGGATTCTTGGGAATACCCTGCAAACTTCATAGTACTATAACCCAAAGTCAATCATGTGGGTTACCCACTCATCCTAGGTAGACCTTGGTTGGCAACAACCGATGCATTTATAGGCTGCAGACCTGGAAAAATGATAATATCCAATGGGACAATTATAAAGAACTTGGTTCTTTATCCGCATTCCCAACCATATGCAGACCTTGAGCACACCATTTGGCCCAATTTGAGTGAGGAAGAGGAACATAACTATTATCTGCAAACAATGATGACTATAGAGCACAACCCCTTATTGGATGACCAGGATGAAGATGATCTCATTGCTCATGTAATCCAAAATGACTATGGTAGGATCCCATAGCAACAAGACTGCCTCATATGTCTACAAGACCCCTTGCAAAGTATTGTACCTATTGATTCTATAGAAGAGATATCATAGCTATTCCATTCATTACTCCCTCAACAATGTTTACCCATTATACCAAGCCTTGATCTCTCATCAGTTCAAGAGTCATCAAAGGAGCTGAAATTATGCTAGGAAGGATGTTAAATATCAATAATGCCTTGACAGAGGAACAAATATTCTTTGCAATTAGTGTTGTAGGTGCACTCAGTCGCATATGAATGGGATTACCATGATATGAAGGGCATCGATCCTAATCTATGTATGCATAGGATTTACATTAATGATGGCCACAAACCTATAAGATAGCCACATAAACACATGAATCTAGCTCTAAGAGATATAGTGAAAACTGAACTGGAAAATATTTTAGATGCAAGTTTCATATACCCTATATCAGACAGTGAATGGGTTTTACCATTGGTAATAGTTCCCAAGAAAGGTGGGAAATGGAGAGTCTGTGTTGATTACAAAGAACTAAATGCGACTACGAGAAAGGATCACTTCCCACTGCCATTTATTGACCAAGTTCTTGATTCTTTGGCGGGAAATAAATATTTCTAATTTCTTGATGGCTTCAGTAGTTATAACCAAATCAAGATTGCACCAAAAGATCAATATAAGATCACGTTCACTCTCCCCCTTGGGAACCTATGCATATTTTGTCTTACCTTTTGGTTTTTGCAATGCTCCAGCTATCTTTCAAAGAGTAGTACTTGACATATTTTATGATTTTTCACATGACTGCATGCTGATATACATAGATGACTTCACCACTTATGGTGAAATTTATGAGGAAGCTCTTAGTAACCTGGAAAAAGTGTTAAAAAGATGCACAAAACAAAATTTGTCTTTGAGTAATGAAAAATATTTTATGATGATGACACAAGGAATTGTTTTGGGACACTTTATTTCTAGTGAAGTAATATAGGTTGACCCAAAGAAGATTGAAATTATATCTACCTTTCCTATACCACAAAAACAGAGAGATGTACAAAGCTTACTTGGACATGCAGGTTATTATAGGTGATTCATCCAACATTTCAGCAAAATTATTGCACCTTTGTTTATTTTATTGACAAAGTACATTGAGTTTGATTAGACTCAAGACTGTCATAATTCATTTGAGAAATTAAAAATAGCTAACTCATGCACCAATTCTAAGAGGTCCAAATTGGAAATTCTCATTTCACATACACGTTGATGCATCAGACTTTGCTATTGGAGCAATCCTAGGGTAGAAAAAAGGGAATAAGGAATATGCAATATATTGCATCGGCAAAAACCTACAAGGAGTAGAGTTAAACTACACTATGAAAGAAAAAGAAATGCTTGCATTTCTCTATGGCATTAACAAGTTCAGACACTATATTACTGGCTATCAAGTGTTCATACATAAAAATCATATAGCCATCAAATACTTAATGAATAAACCAGTAGTAGGTGGAAGACTTGTAAGGTGGTTGTTCTTACTGCAAGAATTTGACATAACAATAGTTGAAAAACTCGAAAAGGCTAATGTGGTTGATGATTTTCTGTCTAGATTTCCTACCCAATCACCAAAAGGAGTGGTTGATGATTCTTTTCCTGATGAGTGTATATTTTCTCTCAATATACAAACTCCATGGTATGCTGATATAGCTAACTATTTGGTCACAGGGTAGATTCTAGGTTACTTTTCTCCAAGAGAGAAAAGACAGTTAGTTCACAAATGCTTCCCTTATTCTTGGATTTCTAGATTTTATTTTACACTGGCCCATATAACATTATGAGAAGATGTTATAGGGAGGACAAAGTGTTTGATATATTGAAAGCATGCCATGATGAACCCTATGGTGGACATTTTGCAGCCAAGAGAATAGCCTTCAAAATCTTGACAAAAGGATATTACTGGCCAACCCTACATAAAGACTATGTTAAGTATACTAGAAGTTGTGATCAATGCCAAAGAATGGGGAGACCGACACGAAGTGATGAAATGCCTTTGCATCCCCAACTAGCACTAGCTCCTTTCAATAAATGGGGGCTATATTTTATTGGACCTATCTCTCCCAATTCAAATAAAAAGGAATACACATTGGTATGCACTAACTACTTAACCAAATGGGTAGAGGCAAAAGCATTGTAGTTTTCCAGTGATGGAAATGTAGCAAAATTCTTGTATGAGGAAATCTTCACTAGGTATTGAGTACTTAGGGAGATAGTGATTGATCAAGGACCACAATTCACATCAAACTTAATTGCCAAATTGGTAGAAGAGCATCAAATCAAGCACAAGAAATCTACCCCATATCATCCTCAAGCTAATGGTCAAGTAGAGGTCACCAATAGGGAGATTGAAAATATATTGACAAAAAAAGTGCGGCTTCAAGAGAGATTGGGTATCCATATTACCAAAAGTTGTTTGGGCATATAGAACCACATGGAAGACAACAACAGGTTTTGCCCCTTATGAACTGGTTTATGGCAAAACAACAGTATTTCCTATTGAGTTTGAATATAAAACATTAAGGATAGCAGTAGAGTTGGGAATGGATTTAACAGAGGCACAGAAGGAAAGATTACATTCTTTGAATGGGTTGTATGAGATAAGAATGGAAGCATTCCATCATACAAAAGTGATACAACAACAGAGAATGAAATGGAATGATCAGTACATAAAGACAAAAGAGTTCACTGAAGGAGATTGGGCCCTGTTATATGACTCAAGGTATAAATATTTCAAAGGAAAATTTTTGTCTAGGTAGCTAGGCCCTTATGAGATTAGTAAGGTTTACCCTAATGGAGCCGTATAGTTGCATATCATTGATGAAGTCTAGTTCTCACTTCTTGTTATTGGCCACAAATTAAAGTTATACAAGAAACCAATGCAACATGATGACTTCATCTTTTCATTGATCTAGCAATATGGTGCTCACAGTGAACCTAAAACATAAACTGATTCACAGAGCCCTACATCAATACTGCAGGACATACCCAACACGTTTGGTGATCTAGAGGTTGAGTTACACAACTCAACCCCTGAAATCACTTAGGAATAATTTCTTATGCTTTAAAACCACCTGCACACACAACAAATTATCCATGCACACACTGCACAATTATAATGATGTTCATAATATCTTCCAAGGAACCTGTTATCAATGTTCACAAGGCCCTGATGTTGAGGGGACCTGTAGCTTCACACTATCAATATTCAAAAGGGGACCTGACATTGCAGGTGCCCGTAGCCACAACTGACGACTGGAGGAATATTCAACGCATTTGGCGCCATAAATATTTGTAAGATCACATCCATTTATTTCACATATATTCACATCTCATATCCATCAATTCATGCTAAGTATCACGACATAATTGTTTTATTGCTTGCATTCATTTCAAATCACCAACTCACATCTATCCCATCATATCCACTTGCCATTTGATACTCATTACCTTGCACTTAATATCAGTCCCATCAAATCAATAAGTAAATATGTTCTTTCAGTTTCCACATGCCACCGATGGTTATTTTTGCATGATAGTACTTAAGGTATGTTGTTATAATTAATCAACTTTTCTTTAAACTTTTTATGCACTTTTCATTTAATTCCATGCATGTGAAATATTAAATTACTAATTTCCATCAACTCACATTTATACCACCTCCAAATCATCACTGTGAAGTGAGGTCACTTCACCAATTAAGTTTGGGGGAGGGTACGCTTACTTGATGTTTTCGCCGGTCTTTTCGAATCTCCCACCCTAAATTGAATTTAATGAAAATTATGACATGCAAAACCCTTAGTCATTTTATTTTTGTTGTTATTTTTTTTGATATTTTCAAAATTGCTAAAAACTTGAAACCTTGTAGAGTTTGTGAGAAATTTAGCTTGGTTTATACTAGAGTTGAATTTGAAGAGAAATTTGCAATTACATTGTGGTGTAGTAGTAAGAATATATATATGGAAACTGAGGTTTTTAAGTCATAAGATAAGTTGAGGGTGTTAGGCTGTGATTGAGTTGAATTTTTAGAACTGAATTTGCTATACTAAGGAATAAAGGAAATTAGGATGGGAGGAGATGTCATAAGGAGAGATTTGGCAACTCATCAACAGATTTTGGAGGATGCAGTTGTCCTTCCCATCTTCACAAGGGTTGGTTGGCTTGATTATTTTCTAAAATTAATAGAGTACAGTGATGATTTAACCAGAAGATTTGCATAAACTCTCCAATATGACGAAGCCATGGTAAAAGGACTTTTTGTGGATGCATCAGAGACTTCCATTGCTCAAGTGACCGGATTGCCAAGAACAGGAACAAAATTCCTAGCTCAGCCTGATGTAGTTACAGCTCAAGAGGAATTTTGCACAAGAGGTGAGGAATTGGATTTCTCATCACAAGGTATGAAAATAATGTCTCTACACTAGTTTTGGGTAAGATGTTCCTCTTACATTATTAGATATATTACTTGTGATGGAAGACAAAATCTATTATATATTGTCCATTTCAAGTTGTTAAGTTATCTTAGGCACAATAGGGTGGTAAATGTACCAAATTTCCTACATAATTTGTTGAAAAGAATGGCCTCAGAATACTAGAGAAGATAGTCTAATACTTCCCTCTCTCACCATTGCTTAGTGTAAAATACCTCTCCCAGATGTGCAATATTTTATCTTGTTTCAGTATGACAGACTTTGTTTCATCACACAGTGGTAAATGTTATGCAAGGAATTAACAACATTCAATAGAAATGAACATCAAGATATGAATATTAAATAGGTCTAATTAGTTTCCTTGTATTTCAAAGAACAACATTTCATTTAATAATTGTACTCATCATCAAAAGACTGAAACAATATCAAAATTCTAGGTTCTTCAATCTAAACACACTATACTAGTATTGGCATTACACCATAAGGATGATAAGACTGCAACATTAACTTTAATGGCATTTTCTAAGTATTCTGAGACTAAGATTCATGCACAATAGCTACAAAATGTTATAATAGGTCTTTAGAATCCTTCCCCAACATAGTACAATATCATAGACCAAGATACTAGCAGAATACATGGGTAAATGTGCTCAGAATGACTCACAACAGATAGCAGATTTAAATACAATGATTTCAAACTTTAATAGCAGTCATAAAATACAATTGTTTTCTCTTATAATGATTGGTGATAACATTCTACAGCTCCTAGTTCATAGTGCCATATACTAGACTCTTACTTTAGCATTTAGAAGCATCTACATCTCAAAGACAAGGATGATAATAAACAAAATGTGCTTAGACCTCGAAATTTACTCGTCCCAAACTGGAGAACAAGAAAAATGACTTCAGCATCTCCCAACAATACCTTCAATAGTCAAAATTTCTTCTAAATCAATCATACATCCTGAATAAGGGCATGTCCTGCTCTAGCTACCTCAAACACCTCCTATATACCCTCTCACCAAACGCCACTACCATTCTTCAGGAAAAATATGAGTCGCCATGTCTTCAAAAACACGTCTACATAGTGCTTGTCTTTCTTTTAGTTCCCACACCCTTTGAGAACCATTCTATGCATGGGAATAAAACGTCTAAGGCTGCACAGATAAGAAACACCTTCAAACTTTCTGAATAACTCCCCAAAAATTGTCCCCATGAAGCATCATTAATTACATTGATAAAAATCACAAAATCTGGATTAAATCCTCCAACTAGGTCAGATTGGTTCCATTGACGAAACTGGAAAGCTAGGGTTTGAAACCCGCCAACAAGAATCTCTTGAGCTCTTTCCCATGAAGAGAGAAAATGATAATCATAGAAGTCCCAAATGTTTCCATCTCCTCTTCTTTTATATTTTCCACAATTCCAAGCATAAGTGACTTTTTACAAAATAAGATTTTAAATATTTCTTAAGTCACTTTTTAGCACCAAATAAAGTGACTTTTATAAAGTCCACTTTAAAAATAAATATTTCATTAAATCACTTTTGAACCTTTTGCATAGTCACTTTATAAAAACATCTAATTAATTATTTGGCATCACCTTTAAAGCTAAACTTGAAATTAGGCAATACATAAATAATTAAATAAATGATTCCTTGAAAATGGCCTTAGCCTTAGGTAAGGAAAATGCTAAGCGACAACTAGAAGGGCTACTGAGAAGGGGACATTACAGTCCTCCCTTCCTAAAATTGCTTGTCCTCAAGCAATTGTAAGCTTGAGTGTTGTATAATATGCTCATTCTCCCAAGTGGCATCCTCGGATAGAAATTTTTTCCATCTCACCAAATACTCTTTCACCACCCTGTTTCTCAACCTCCTCTCTCGAGTATCCACAATATCCTTAGGGACTAGGACCAAATGTCCCTCCTCATCCAACTGTGGAAGCTTTGAAGAAGAAGTAACCTGCTGACCTAGTGCCTTTTTAAGGCACGAAACATGAAATACATTATGAATCTTGTTGCTTTCTGGTAGCTCCAATTCATATGCTATCTTTCCAACCCATCTAATAATCCTATATGGTCCATAGAATTTGGGCTTGAATTTCTCGGCCCCGCTCTTCTTAAGAGAAGACTTCCTATACTGTTGTAAGTAAAGGTATACCAAATCACCGACCTCAAAACTGCACTCAACCTTGTGTATATCAACATAAGTATTTTTCTAATTTTGTGCCACCAGTGGGTTATCTTTTAGTGCCCTCAAAATATCCTGACTCTCCTGAATCCAATCCTTAGCTTTAGGAGCCCTGCTCTCACCAAAATCCAGCTCCATGAATGAAGGTCCATCGTATCCATACGAAGCTTGGAAAGGACTCATCCCAATGGACATATGATAAGTGGTATTATAACAATACTCTCCCAAGTGTAGCCACTTAATCCATGCCCGTTGATTCCCTCCAATGTAGTTTCCCAAGTACCCCTCAATCCACTTGTTCACAATCTTTGTATGTCCATTTTTCTGAGGGTGATAACTCATGCTCGAAGTCAACTCAGTACCTTCCAATCTAAACAACTCCTGCTAGAATGCACTCATGAATCTACTATCCATGTCACTGACTATGTATTGGGGTAGCCCATGCAATCTAAAAATCTCCCTAAAAAATAACTCAACCACCTGTGAAGCCCTGCACTCAGTCGGAATAGCAAAGAAGTGAGTGTACTTCATCAAAAAATCCACCACCACAAATATACTATCTCTCCCATGCACCTTAGGTAGACCTATGATGAAGTCCATAGAAATACTCTCCCATTTCTACTCTGGGATAGGCAATTGTTGTAGCAATTCGGCTAGATATGTATGCTTTGACTTGTTCTGCTGACAATTCACACACCCTAACGTGTCTCAATACATCATCCTTGAGGCCCTTCCATGAGAACCTCTCTCTGGCCTGTCTATAAGTTTTGAAATAGCCCTGATGGCCTGCTAAGGGAGTGTCATGAGAAGCCTGCAAAATATTCTCCTTCAATCTAGACTTTGGTACCAAGTAAATCCTACCCTTGTAGTAAATCACATCATCCACTACATGGTACTTGTCATCCCGAATCAATCCATCCATCAACTCACAAGCAAACTTATTCTTGGAGTACTCCATTAACAAGAGGGACTTACAATCTATAGAAATCTTTGAAAGTGAGCAAGCTGAAGGTCTCTTGGAGAGGGCGTCTGCCACCACGTTCTTCTTCCCCTTAACATACTCTATATCAAAGTCATATGCTTGTATCCTGCTAACCCACTTATGTTGTCTCTCATTCAAATCCCTTTGCTCCAAGAAGTATTTGAGATTATTGTGATCAGTCCTCACCACAAACTTCCCTCCAACTAGATATTGTCTGAATTTCGCCAAGGCATGCATAATGGTGAGCATCTCCTTATCGTAGATGGAGTGTAGTCTCTCTAGTCCCCTCAACTTACGGCTCTCAAAAGCTATGGGGTGTTTGTTTTGCATCAACACTGCTCCTATGCCCTCACCCGAGGCATCACACTCAAGAACAAATGGTTGTGTGAAATCTGGAAGCACCAATATTGGACAACTACTCATCACCTCCTTGAGCTTATCAAAAGCTTGGTGTGCCTCCTCTGACCAACTGAATGCCCCTTTCTTTGTCAAATATGTCAATGGTGCTCCCAACTGTGAAAAACCCCTCACAAACTGCTTGTAGTAACTGCACAATCCAAAGAAGCCTCGCAACTCTGTGAGTGTCCTAGGTGGTGGCCAATCATGAATCACTTGTATCTTCTCCAAATGGACCTGCACTTCATCTGCACTGATCACATACCCCAAATATAATATCTCTTTAAGGACAAACTCACATTTTGAATCCTTAGTGTAGAGTGAATACTCCTCCATGATAGTCAAGATCTCATTAACCTACCTAAAATTATCCTCCCAAGTCTAGTTGTTTATGAGAAAGTCATCAAAGAACACCAACAAAAATTTACGCAACTACTTATTGAATATATGATTCATATAGGAATGGGAAGTGGCCAGTGTATTTGTCAAACCAAATGGCATGACCAGAAACTCATAGTGCCCATAGGGACAATGGAATGTTGTTTTGTGTATGTCTTGTTCTCTGACTTTGATTTGATGGTACCTTGAATGAAGATCAATCTTCAAAAAGTACACTGCCCCATGAAGTTCATCCAATAACTCATCTATCGTGGGTATGGGGTGCCTGTTCTTAATGGTTTTCTTATTAAGAGCTCAGTATTCAATGCACATATGCATGGTTCCATCCTTCTTCTTCACCAAGACCATAGAAGAAGTGAATGGACTGGAGCTCATTCTAATGTGTCCCATCTCAAGCAATTCTTTGATTGCTTTTTCAATCTCATCCTTGAATTTCTTAGGATGATGATACGGGGTAGTGATCACTAGCTTATCCCCCTCCTCCAACTCAATGGTATTCTCAAAACCACGATCAGGTGGTCTCCCTAGAGGTATCTCTCCAAAAACCCTATCATGTTTACCCAATAGCTCTTGAATGTCGACATGATATGGCTGCCTTGAATCTATAGACTCCTTGGTGGTGATGAAACACTTTGTTCCCAAGCTATGTCATCATGTCAAAAGATGCTCTCCATGTGTCTAGCAGACACAACCTTGGTTGATCCAGTAGCCATGCCTCTAAGCACTACTCACTACCCCTCTGTTGTCCTGAACTTAAGTTCCATGATCTGAAAGTTTTGTGAATATTTCCCTAATGAGTGAAGCCATTGAAATCCAACTATAGCATGAGTGTCACCCAAATCCACCACATAAAAGTCATCTATGAGTGTGTAATTTCCTAAGGTAATAGGCAACTGTGGGACCCTCTGAGTGCATCTCAATTTATAACCATTTGCCACCATCACATTGAATCCTTCAAAGTCCTCTATGGGTAGCGTATGCTTCTCAACTAGGGCTGAATAAATAAAGTTTTGGGTGGCCCCACTATCAATCAACACTGCTATGTGATGTCCCTGTAAAACTCCTCTAACTCTAAAAGAATTGAATCTAGGAATGCCTAATAAGGTAGCAATGGTACCACTCTTACCCTCTCCCTGAGGCTGCTCCTCATCTGAACTGTTGTCGTCATTATCCTAAGAAGGTTCATCATCACTGTTCTCATCCTCAAACACAACCTCAATAAGGTGAGCCTTTCCTTTACCTAGGCCATGGTGACCTAGCTCCCAACGTTCCTTGCAATGGTAACAAATTCCCTTAATTTTGCATTCCTTGCAATACTCCTCATTTGGATCACTTTTCTTGTTTCCCTTCTTTCAAAAAGACTTCTTGCCCTTTTTTTTCTAAGGGATAAAAGGTTTAGAAGGGGTTTTGTTGTTAGGTGTGGAGAACTCCATGTCTCTAGCTCTACTGATTGCATCCTATAGGGAATCGGCTTTAAAATCCTTGATCCAACCACAAAGGGGTTCTAATAGACCCTCAATGAAGAGCATAACCAATTGCTGCTCTAAAATATCTGTCACCATGATTGCCAACCGCTGAAATTCTGAAATATAATCATCTACTAAGCCACTCAGCTTAAGTTGTGCTAACTCCCTGAAATGAAGTTCAGGGTCCTTCTGATCAAATCTATCTATCAATTTTTGTGTGAACTCCAAATAGGATGTGATATTAGCATGTCCCAATGTGACAAGCCCATGGTACCACCATTCATGCACTTCACCATCCAAATATAGAGTAGCATACTTAATTGTTTCTGACTCTAGCATAGGATTAAGTTGTAGGTAAGTGTCCAACTTCTGGACCCAAGCTCTAGTTGTATATTTACCAGACCCATCAAAGGGAGGGATTACAAGTTTCCCAACCTTTCCCTACAACTCCTAATTTTTCTGCCCTCTGTTATTGTTTCTTGGCCTATTCCTACACTTGATGGTGCAAAAGTCTCCTAATGACATCGCCGCGCCGCATGAAATTCATCCCCTAGAGTTTGGTATTCCCAGAAATATTATGTGAAACCTTCTTCTTGAGCTTGCTAACCCTAGGTTGCAGCACCATGTTCCCCCAAGAATTGAGGCATGAGAGGTCCTGGTGTCACCCTACTAGCTACCCTATCATTGCTCTAAGTTGTATCATTATTATCATGACCACCATTATGACCATCCTGACCAATATTTCCATTGTTGTTGTTTCTATCACCCGCAAGTTGTTGAACAAGTTGCATTATTTGTTGTGCTATTTCATATTGACCTCTAGCTAGGCCATTCAAAATATGTTGGGTGTTTCCCCTAGGTATTTCTTCTCTATCCCCCATGAATTCAAGTGGTCCCAACCCTCTTCTCAATCTCCTATAATGGATGTAAAGTGGGTTAATATATGGGATGTCCTCGTTCATAACCCAATACTAACACAGGCTGGCAGGGTGCTAGCAAGAAGTTGAGTCCACTTTTTGGCCAAAAAGTGGAAGAGTTTTCCTTGATTTTCAGAATTTGAAACATTTGACCTTAAAATTTGAAGCACTTAGAGATGCAATCTTCAAAAGAGTCACTAATCATAAAATGTAGTACTCAAAGTCTAGTTTCCAAAAATGTAATTTATTTCAATACCCAAATTGTACAAATTGAGTTTCAATAGGCGTTTCTAAAAACCTCTATTTAAAAGTCACTTTTTTTTTACCATACCATGCACATGTACAACATCCATATTTTGACCTAAATTATCTTATTTTTCTAAATCATTTTGGGAAAAGATTTGTGAATCACTGAAGCTTGTTTTCGATATTTTTTTGTAATTTTTATTGATTTTTTTTTTTTAAAATTTTTATTAGGCATATTTGTCATTTTGAAAAATCATAAAATACGAATGATAAGATGACCTAAACTTATCATTTTATTTTTTATTTTAAATTGAAAATAATTGTTTGAAGTTTATTCTCGTGCAATCTATTAGATCAAAATGTTATGTTGATCAAAGTTATTAAAATAGTAAAACCACGATATTTAAAGTTTATGGACCGAGGTTCATGAAATTAATTGAAAAATAGAAAAAATAATCCAATTGTAAAAAAATTACATATTTGGAATCTGCATTGTCTCATCTAAAATGGGTTTTAATTTCATCAAAAAAAATGCAAAAAAAGTCATCAACCATATGTCCAAACTCGACATTTTTCTCTAACATTGTTAGGACCTTCAACTTGCAAGTCAAACCAGGTTGAAGGCCTAGGTTCAAATTCCCAATGCTTTTCCTAAACCAAAATACAAGGCAGAAACCCGACCACAAAGCAAATCAAATTTCATTTTTTCTAAAAATGGGATCCCGTTTTGTAAATTGGGATCTCATTTTGTAAAGCGTGATCTCATTTCCCAATATTAAATGACGTGACCGTTGATAGGGAAACAGGATCCCGCTTTATAAATGGGATCACGTTCCTTTGTCAATGGTCCCCACATTAAATATTGGGAATGGGATCCTGATTATAAAACGGGATCACGTTTTTAATAAATAGGATCCTATTTGTTTTTAACCGCTTTATTTAAATTTACTGCCAAAATTTATTGTGAAGTCTGCAACTTCACATGTACGGCCGAGAGCAATAAAATTGGGCTATTTTTCATCAACTATTGTCTTTACAAGTGGTGAACTTGCATTTTTGATTGATTTTTTCAAAGGAGGCATCATGTAAACTATTTTTGAAGTGGAATTGTGTTAGTTTTGTACTTGTTTGGAGGAACAAAAGGTCTTCAACTTGCAATATAGATTGAATTTTTCAAAGGAGGCATGAAAAAAATAGTTTTTAAAGTGGAATTGTGCTAGTTTTCTACTTGTTTTGAGGAACACACGAGGAAGAATTTTGTCGTTATAGGTCTTCAACTTCCAATTTGGATTGAATTTTTTGAAGAATTTCACTATTGACATTCATTTGTACTTGAGAATTTTATAATCATGGGAGATAAAGCTTGTAATAAGAGGAGGAAGACATTGACTCCTGAAGAAATTGAAGCAAAGAAAGAGGAGAGACAAAGATAAAGATAAATAAGAATGGGAATTAAATCAATGAATGGTGGGGGAGCATTCAATTCCACAACTATTGAAGATGAAAACATTGAGGAGACCATGGTTGTAGATGAAGCTAATTTGAAAGAAGTCAATTTGGAGAAGAATATGATTATACAAGCAAGTCCTACTATGTCTTCAAATCCCTCTTTCAATGCTATGAAGAATGTTTCAATATGCACAAATCCAGGTAAGTCTTTAAATCCACATGTTAGTGAAATGGTAAATTCATATGTAGAAGTTTTACAAGATGTTGGACTTAATGACGTTGAGATTGATAATGTTCGGAGAGATAAAACTTTTATAGAAATTGTTGAAAATGAGAAACAAAACTCTTTTGTTGAAAATGAAAATGAGAATGATCTGTTTGTTGAAAATGAAAATGAAAACCGTTTTGTTGATGAAAATGAAAATGAAAATCATTTTGTTAATGAAAATGAAGATGAAAATGTAAATCATTTTGAAGTTGAAAATGAAAATGAAAATGAAGATGAAGATGAAAATCTAGAATGTGATGTTGAATTTAATGAAAATACTTTTTTTAAATTGAAAGTGGTGTTTTTGATAATCTTCATGGTCAAATTTCTTGGAGGCAAATAAGAACACATGCGAATAGAATATACAACAAATTCTTTTATCGTAAAAAATTTGCATTTCAATGTCAACTAATGATGCAATTGATGAGAATGCAAAAAATGAGGAAAATAATGAAAAGGTTAGGCTTTTTTGTTAAACCAAAAAGAAAAGATCAATCATTAAAACATGTTATGTCTAATGTTGCTAGTGTCATTCAATCTATTGGGAAAAATAGTCGATCTAAAGATAAAAATGCAGCAAGAAGAGCCATAACAACTGCTATAGTTAATAAAGCAACTTTGAATAAAAGAATGGTAAGCAATATTTGTGAAGTTTTAAAAATACATCCTAAAACATTGCTAAGAGCAGAAAAAAGAAGAGAAAGTATAGAAAATGATCCTATCAACCAATGTTGGAGTTTTAGTGGTCGACTCCCGAGGTCTAATATGAAATTGAATTTGAAATTAAATCTTTGATCGAAAAATATTGGCATGATAACACTAGGGTTTCATCTAATGCTAGAGATGTTTTAAAATTAAAGGTGGGTTCCAAAGTTCGCGATCCTCACCCAAAACACCTATTAGATACAACACAAACTGAATTTTATAGAAAATTTTGTGGTGATTTAGTTTTACCTGGTAATATTAAAATAATTCAAAGGTCTTTTGAAAAATGTAAACCCTGGTATGTAAAAATTAATAAGCAACGAATATCTTGTTGTTGTAAAACACATGTTCAATTTTGTTATTTTTATGATGTTTTTCAATATATGCTTTGTACCTTGCATACTAACATGATTATATAGGAATGTGGTATTAATACGCCACTTGAAGCAATAAGGGAGTTTATATCAGGTTTGTTTTGTGAAAGATCTAATGGTAAATTGTTTTATTTAAGTTCTTGTATTTATGGACAATGCATTAGTTGTGGAAATCTTTCATTCTTAAGAATTTGTATGCATGAAAGTGTTGATGATGATTTTGGAAAACAATTAGTAGATGTTAAAAGATTTAAGAATGTTCAATATTCTTTAAAATATAGAAAAATAGGAAAGTGTTGTGATTTAGTTACATAAAAAGTTAGTGTGCATGCATTCATGAGTGAATTTAAGAATAAGATTGTACCAAAATATGTCATGCACTCTCAACATGCTCGATGGTTTGATGGAAAATTTCGCGCATGTAGAAACACATTGCCAATTGGTACTATACTTTCAGTGGTTGATTTTGTGGAAAATTATACTCTAGCTCCGCAAGAGGAAATTCAATCATAGTATTATAATTCAGTGCAAGTAGCTATGTTTGTCCATATTGTTTATAGACATGTAGATGATAGCACTGAGGATGATAGAAAATTTTTGAGGGAGTATCATTTTTATTTGAGTGACAACTGATTACACTCATCAGAGTTTGTTCAATAATGTTTCAGTATATTTTATAGAAATTTAAGAGAAAGAGGAATCTAGATGAAAGAACACCTCATATGGTCAGATAATTGTATGGGGCAGTTCAAGAATGCTCGAATGTTCTATTGGTTAAGTAGGCTTCACAAGGAACTTAATGTCCATCATGTATGGAGTTTTTTTTAAGCTAGGAATGGTAAAGGAGAACATGATGGAGCTGGTGCGTCTGTCAAAAAAAATCTTGCTAGAAAACAATTAAAATTTGAGGATGCAGTAAAATTTAAAGATGCACGTGGGATTGTGGATTGGTGTAATACAAAATTATTTGCACCTAATTCGAGTGAGTACTCTACAGTTCATCGATTCTTTTGGTTGGTTGAAGAAGAGAACATTGTACCTAGAGTTGATTGTGAGACAATCAGTGGATCTACTAAATGGCATTCATTCAGGAGTTCGACAGCAAGCACATGGACTATCTGGACAAGGGATCTTGCATGTTTTTGTTAGTTTTGTATCTCGAGAGATTGGGAAGCATGTGAAAATATAGAATGGGTTGAATAGTGGGAGCAAAGATTGTTGACACCTGTACAAGCACATGATCAATATGAAAGAACTATTGAAGAAAATGATCAAGTGTTTGCCTGAAGACTATGATCGTGTTTCAGACCTTGTACAAGAAGGTGATTTAATTCAATTTATTTCATTTTATTTCACTTTATTAAGTTATTTTGTAATACTAAATTATTTATATGGATATGTGCAAGTTATTAAATCAAATTTTGTTTGCAGGACATGTGTATGTTGTTGTTGCACCTAAGGGGAATGTAGAGCAAACAAAATATTGGTTGGATCGTTGTGTGGAGACTAAACATAAGTTAATAGCACCTCGAGAAGATGATGATGGCTATCATTATCCAACAGGTACGGTGATCCCCTTAAGACATCCCCTTAGGAAAATTTTGATAACAAGTTTTTGATCCCCTTAAGAATTTTTTTCGAACAAGTCTTTGATCCCATTAAGAAAATTTTGAGAGCTTATTTGATGATTATTTTCATGTTTTCGAATAGGATCGGTGGTGGTTGTTGGCACTTGACTACGAAAATACCTGACAAGGATGAATGGTCTACCTGCATTAGAAGATTATGAAATGCATAAAAAGATTATACACTATTCACATTTGGTGGTGGCAACAAATATAAAACTAGATAGGTATCGTGGAAGACCTGCAAATAAAGTGCTATGGAAAATTTCTATGGAAGGGCATGAGACAATCATAGATGCATTGCAAAAAAGAGAGGATGCAAATGGTACAATGGAATAAGTAAATACAGGTAAATATAGTTTTAGTTTTATATTGTCCTTTTAAATAGATTAAATATATGTTTCAATATTGGTCAAGTGTGTTATTAGTTGAAATTGATTTAAATTTTCCTTTTATAGATCCTTAATATATAATCACAAAAAGGATCTAGTCCATGCAGATTCAACCTAGACAACATGGAATACTTGGTAAAAATAGGTAATTATTAGTTAAATTATATTCAAATATATGTTTTGATTATATATTGATATTGCTTGTATATTAATAGTTAAAATTGATTTATTATCTTTTTTGTATCATTAAGCCATCATTGCATTGATAGATCATACTTTGAAACAAAAAGGAGAGGATGCCCGGATTCAACCTACACACATGTGTTGAATACTTTTAAATGAAGGTGCTTGAGTTGTGTACATATAGATAGTTTTTTATAAATTAAAATATGTATGTTTTGATGATTTCATTGATATTGCTTGTACCTTTTTGATATCAAGTGGCGTGAAGACCTACTACATTCTGGGCACGAGTTTGAGATGTTCTTCAGATGGCATATCCAAATTGTGTAAACATTGTTTTGAGATGGCATATATGTACATACATACTTACACAATTAAACATTTTGTAGAAATTACAAATACATGTACATACACAATTATGTACTCTATGTACTTTTATGTATCTAAATCAATATTCTATATATTTTGTTTATTAAATGTGCATGTTTTCCTACTTTAAAACTTTATATTTGATTGTATAATCACTAAATATCATGCATAAATTATTGTTAAATCAATTATATCCTTAAGATGTTGTATTACGACCCCTTAAGACATCCCCTTAAGATGTTTCGTATTAACACATATCCCAAATATTATACTTAAGACATCCCCTTAAGACATCCCCTTAAGATGACCCCTTAAGACAACCCCTTAAGACATTCCCTTAAGACAACCCCTTAAGACGACCCCTTCAAACACCCCCTTAAGACGTTTCATATTAAGACGTCATATTAGGACCCCTTCAGACATCCCCTTAAGACATCCTCTTAAGACGACATATTAGGACCCCTTAAGACATCCCCTTAAGACGTTGTATTAGGACCCCTTAAGACAACCTATAAATTAGTGTTGGATGCTATTATTCATTTTGACAACTTATAAATTAGTATTGGATGCTATTATTTGTTTTGACAACTTATAAATTAGTATTGGATGCTATTATGTTTTGATAGCTTATAAATTAGTGTTGGACGCTATTATTTGTTTTGACAACTTATAAATTAGTATTGGATGCTATTATTTGTTTTGACAGCTTATAAATTAGTATTGGATGCTATTATTTGTAAATTATGATTTATTGACTAATTATTGATTGACGTGAATTGAATAAGTTCATTGACTAATTATCGCTAATTATTGAATGTACATATCATGTATGGGATCACTAAATTTGTAAAGTACAAATATTAAAATGTCCTATTAATTTCAACTTTAATTTCATATTTACATTTAATTTCACATTAATGTCCTATATTAATGTCTTGACTATGAACATAAAATGCATAAATGTACATGTGTAAATTAAAATTTTAGACAATAATAAAGTCCATAATTTACAACATATTAAGTGCATGAAACCAATATATTAAGCGCATGAAATAAAGTCCACCAGAGTACAACCCATGAACTAAAGTCCAACAAAGTACTTGACCCATGAAATATAAAGTCCAATAGAGTACATGAGAAACCAAATATGTCATCATGTTTAGGTCATGCATTGTCTTTATAATCAAGAGACCTCTTCACACCATGCGGACTATGCGGATGACCTAAAACACTTTGTACAAGAGAAAGATGAAATCAGATGTAAGATGATGAAAAATGATTTAATGAAAATTTAATTTATAATTCATCATAAAATTAAATTACCATCATAGCTGGGTCTGGATGCTATGGTGCACCTGAACCAACCTCTAAATTCTCTGAATCAATCTACATAAACAAGACAAAGAAAGTTGAAATTAGATGTCAGTCTACAATTAAAAATGATTTAATTCAATTTAATTTATAATTTATCATATTTTAATTGTATTGTATTCTAAGGTTGTGCACCCTCTTCTCCAAGACCTGTTTGTACATGCTCAACTACAAGATGTGTCTCATGCTATAAAAGAAAAAGAATTTAAAACATGTATTAGCTCAAATATGTATATATATATATATATATATATTCAATTTGAAATTTAAAATTAAAGTTATATTTAGAATATATAATTTATAATTGACTTTAAATATAATAAAAAATTTAAATTACCATTTGATCTGGAGCTTGCTTTGCATGTCCTCCTAGAGGTGTAACTATGTATGGGTCAGGGTTGAAAGTCGCACTAACAAAGTCCTACAAGTTCAAATATAAAGCATGTATACTTGAATTAGGTTTATATATATATCTATATATATATATATATACATATATATATATATATATATATATATATATATATATATATATATATATATATATATATATATATTTATATACATATTCAAGTTTGCACATTTTGTGTAGAATTTTTTTTAAACAACCTGAAAACAAGAGGCCTCACGAGTAGCCACAACATCTAATGTTTTCCCAATGCCCATTCTCATTGTGGTATCAACCTAGACATACATGTAGACATTTAATGCTTATAATATTTACAAGTGTACATGCACATTTCATATATAGTGAATTGAAAATTCATAATTGTAACTATACTAATGTAAGTTAAACAATTTACAATATAAATGTACCTACCCCTAATCTACGATGCCTAATAGTGGAGGAGTACTCAACAACCCCTCGAGTGGAATCGACATGGAAGCCAATTGACTTGCCTAAACCAACTTAAATATTTTAAACATATATGCGATTCAATTATAAATTTAAAACTCAAGTTAAAAATCATTTCATATATAATTTAAAAAATTGAAATCAAAATACCCCATAAGGGTTGCTGAGTAAGACAAGTGTCGATGTATGTACTCATGGAACAAATGATTGCCCCATCATTAGTGTCATCTATACACCAAACAGTTTGATTGTTAAAATGTATTGTAAACTTTTCTTTGATAAATACATTCATCAAAATTCTTATAAAATGAACGTGTAGATGCATATTTATACCTATGTCGCAATGTCCTCAGGGTGATGGTCTTCTGAAAGAAACTCTACAAATGAACTGATGCGACCAGAAGAACCACCAGAATCTCCACGTCCACTTGAACTAGGTGTGGCCTGATCAAGTCCATAGCATATTTGATGACAACTAGTACATACATGTGGGGCGGGCCTCAACACTCCTGGAGTGGTACTCAGACCAGCTCCATAAAACACTCCTCCATCATCATTGTCTCTATGCTCCCTACCCGCTATCGTAGAAGCATGCTGATCAAGGTATCTTGCGAGTGTACTAAGGGATCCTAATGTCGAGACCAAAAATCGATGATGCACAGGTGCAGGAATGGGAGGACCAAGAGCAGCAACAAGGGGTTGTGCATGCACGAGGCATTGGGGATCAACCCTTGCCCCTAACCTCTGTTGTGGCATGCCACCACCAACACCCTGAAATGATTTAAAATCAAAATAATTGGGATTTTTCCCCATAACAAACTCTACATATAGTTTCCTCAAAAAATACAATGGGCACTCCCAATTAGCATGTGGTGGACTATCAAAAACCATATACCATCGATCCCAAAAATGTGCACTCATCTATGGATGTAGGCACCACCTCATGGATATTATAGATTTATTGGGAGGAATGGGTTGTCAAGTAATGGGGTCAAGAAAGTAGGGGGCTAGGTGGGATTTCATTATTTTAAGGTCTAAAATTTGTTTATAAGAGAGACCGTCAGCATAAAATTTGTCTCATTTGTTCTATGTCTTGTCGATGCCTATCTAGATCAAAATCAATGGTCTTGATGGGATCCACAATGTTTTGCATCGCAGATGCAAAATTTCTCATGTGTGGTGGAATCAATGCTTGACTTTGCATAGCATTGATTTGATTTTGTATGGATGCAACCTAATCATTTACGTGTGCTCACAAGAAAGCCTCATTAGATGCAACAGGTGATGGAGGTGGCATATTAGGTGGAGGTGGAGGGGGAGGTGGAGGTGGCTGAGGTGGTGGATTGATGATATCATCAATATTAAAATCATCCATGATATCAGATATAAGTGTGCACCTACATTAAATTATACAAAATTAGCATACAAACTTAAAAAATTACAAGAAATAGTTAAATTTGAAACGCACATGCAAATTTGTTTAAATAGGATGTGCATACATATATTAAGATCATATAAATTTGAAACATACATATACATTGATTGAACTTGAGCACGTGCATACAAAATTCAAAATTTAGCATGTACATACATTTAAAATAAAAAATACGATGCATAATTTGCATGCATACACCATTAAACTAAACTATGTACATACATAAAAATTTCAAAATTTAAGAACTATATGCAATTTTAATACATGTGAACATACTAAAAAAAACTTGAAACATTCACAAAAAGCTCATTTTATGTCTAATGCATATATATATATATATATATATATATTACAATTTTCCAACAGGAGAAATCATGATCTAGTAGATAGTCATAAAATATATACTATTATAAATTCATCATTATAAGTTCATAAATTCCACCAAATTCATAAATTTGTGTCACTAAAAATATCCATCTATCTAACCAAAATCATAAATTCACGTCACTAAAAATATCCATCCAACCAAATTTATAAATTCATCACACAAAATATCCATTGAACCAAATTCATAAATTCATAACTATTTAAGATCATTGTCTTAATTTAGAAACTATTGTGGCTCTCTACTGCATCTCTTCATTTCTTTGCATTTTCCTTTTCAGAATTGAAAGTTCTCCTCTCCTCTATCCATTGTCGATGCTCATCTAAGATCCCATCCATAGCCATGACAACATCAACAACGGTTTGCATCCTAGATGCAAACATCCTCACAGGTGGTGCAACACATTCTTCATTTTGAACAATGTTGATTTGATCTTGGATGGTTCTAACATTGGCATTGATTCATTCTTGCAAATGAGCACCATTGATTTCAGGTGGTGGAGGTGGGGGGTTATGAGGTGGAGTGGGTGGAGGTGGAGGTGAAGGTGATGGAGATGGATGGTGTGGAGGTGGATTGTGAATATTATTGAATTGATCCATGTGATCTGTAAGATATGAGTGAACCTGCATTAGATTTGTAATTTCAAAATGTAAGATACATGTAAGCCTAATTGAATACAAATGATAAAATATGTAAGCCTCATTTATGTCTACGACATGTTACTTGAATGAAAATACAATTAACTATTAATATAGGACAATTTATGAATGCTATAGAGTTTACGGTTTAGAGTTTAGGATTTAGGTTTTAGGGTAATAGGATGGCTTAAGGGGATCTATGTAGTAAGGTCCTAGTACAAAATGACATGGCTTTTAAGTGAATAAAATTTGGTGAAGATTCCCAAGGCAACCAAATTTCATTAAGGTCTGAGGCAACTTCACCAAATTTTATTCACTTGAGCCATGTCATTTTGTCCTAGGAACTTACTAGACATAGATCCCCTTAAGCCATCCTATCACCTTAAACAGTAAATTAATCAACCTAGATCATGATTTATCTCATTCATAATATAGTCTTGCATGATCTTATTATTGTTAAATTTGGTTGCCTTAGGCAACTTCACCAAATTTTGAGAACTTATTTGATCCCCTTAAGAAATGTCATATTAGGACCCCTTAAGAAATCGATTTACAGTTTAGGGTGATAGGATGGCTTAATGGGATCTATGTCTAGTGAGGTCCTAGGACAAAATGACATGGCTCAAGTGAATAAAACTTGGTGAAGTTTCCCAAGGCAACCAAATTTCATTAAGAGCCTAAGAAAAAATGATGGCTTTAGGGTTTACGGTTTAGAGTTTAGAGTTTAAGGTTTAGGGTAATAGGATAGCTTAAGGGGATCTATGTAGTAAGATACTACGACAAAATTACATGGCTTAAGGGAATAAAATTTGGTGGAGTTGCCTAAGGCAACCAAATTTCATTTTAAGGTCCTAGGACAAAATGAGTTCTTTAGTGTTTAGGGTTTAGATTTTAGAGTTTAGGGTTTAGGATTTAGGGAACTTAGGGTGAATTTTTGGTGTCCCTTGGAATATAATGGAATTGCAATTTAGTGAAGAAAATTTTCTTGTGGAACAGTTGATTGAGATAGCTTTTGTTTCAACTGACCAACCTAGATCATGAAATCTCATTCATATTATAATCTTGCACAATCTTATTATTGTTAAATTTGGTTTCCTTGGGCAACTTCACCAAATTTTGAGAACTTTTATCCCCTTAAGAAATGTCATATTAGGACCCTTTAAGACATCAATTTACAATTTAGGGTGATAGGATGGCTTAAGGGGATGTATGTCTAGTGAGGTGCTAGGACAAAATGACATGGCTCAAGTGAATAAAATTTGGTGGCGTTGCCCAAGGCAACCAAATTTCATTAAGGGCCTATGAAAAAAATGATGTCTTTAGGGTTTAGAGTTTAGAGTTTAGAGTTTAGAGTTTAGAGTTTAGGGTAAAAGGATGGCTTAAGGGGATCTTTGTAGTAAGGTCCTATGACAAAATGACATGGCTTAAGAGAATAAAATTTGGTGGAGTTGCCTAAGACAACCAAATTTCATTTTAAGGTCCTAGGACAAAATGAATGCTTTAGTGTCAAGGGTTTAGATTTTAGAGTTCAGGGTTTAGGGTTTAGCGAACTTAGGGTGAAGTTTGGGTGGCCCTTGGAATAATGGACTTGCAAGTTAGTGCCTAGTTTATGAATATTTTTTATTTTATGAATAGATTGACTATTTTTGTAATAGAAACACATAGTTATGTATTATTAAGATTGAGTTTGATGTACATTTTAACTAGATATTTTTTTAATTGAATATAAGATTATTTTCTTTAACATTTTTTTCATTAATATTTCCCACTTAAATGAATTTTATGATATAAAATGTATAATATAAAATTAGTTAATGTCGAAACAAGTATTTTATTTTTGATTGTTTGGAATTGAAAGAACCTAGAAGAAAGAAAAGAAAAATATTTAGATTCTTTTAGTGTCTAGGTAACTAGTGCAAAAATTGAGATTTTAGACTAAACTAGAAGCCTAATTAACAAGTAATTGACTAGAATGAGAGTTAAGATTGTCAAAAGACAACAAACAACACATGCAAACAAGAAATGGAAACAAGGCATGACTAAGAGAGATCAAAACATAAAATATAAATGAATGTTGAATATTATCTAATTAAGTGACAATTGGAAATGGATTATACACTTGGATTTACGAATTTGCTAACTAAATTTGCAAACAAACATTGATAAAATTTATGAATTGTAACTATTCGTTAACATATTGTTTTCTAATCTAATTATAATTTAACATTGAAACTAAAGTTTAACATATTGTTTTCTCCATACAATGCAAATGAAATTTAAAACATTTAAGCAATGCAAATGAATTTTCTTGAGCTTGAAATTAGGGTTTTCAAAATCAAAATGATTTGTTCGATTTCAATTTAGGGTTTTAGCAAAAAAAATTGTTTCAATTTAATTTAGGGTTTCAATCTAAGCAATTAGGGTTTTTAATGTAAATTTTTTGTTTCATTTCAAACTAGGGTTTTCAAATCCTTTTTTTGTTTGAGATTTGAATTTAGGGTTTCAAAAGCTTGATTAGGGTTTCCAAATCACAATTTTATTTCATTTTCAATTTCTAGGGTTTGGGAAATCTAATTTTTTGTTTCATTTCAATTAGAAGTTTTTCAAGTACAAATTTTTAGGTTTGATTAAGTGAAAATTTAGGTTTCAAAAGCTAAATTTTGTTTCTAAAATACAATTCAAGGTTCATTTTTTCGTTTCTATTCAATATCTTCAAGTTTCATTGCATTTTTTCATCTGTTTCTACAATTCCTCATTTCTACTGTTACAAGAAATAAAATGCTTAAAATGTCAAATAAATTAAAAAAAAATGCTAAAATCAATTCTTTTATTGACAATTTCAATAAAAAATGAAAAAAATGCTAAAAAAAGGGGGTGGAGGCATACCTGGAGGCTGGCTTTTGTTGTCGCTGTCGCCCACAAACTTAGGATCCCATGTGCAGTGAAAATGAAATTTTCTACATTTTTTAAAAATGAATACCATTACAAAACGAGATCCTGATTATTACAAAATGGGATCCCGATTTTTATAAATCAAGATCCCGTTTTGTGCTAATCGGGATCTCGTTCCCTCTCTGTTGGTTTGGGACCCTTTAACAAATGAGATCCTGATTTTTAAAAATCAGGATCCCATTTGACATTTAGGATTGGGATCCTAAAGCTAAATGGGATCTCGATTTTTAAAAATCAGGATCCCGTTTTTGCAATGCTGAATTCATTTTTTTGGCTAAGGAAAAAACTTCCACATTTTGTGGACTCAACTTTGTGCACTTACCCGACAAGATTGCTAGCTCTTATACCATTGTAAAATACCCCTCCTAAATGTAAAATATTTTTTCTTGTTTCAGCATGATAGACTCCGTTTCATCACATAGTGGTAAATGTTATGCAAGGAATTCACAATATTTGATAGAAATGAATATCAAGATATGAACATTAACTAGGTCTAATCAATTTCCTTGTATTTCAAAGAAAAAAATTTCATTTAATAATTGCACTCATCATCAGAAGACTGAAACAATATCAAAATGCTAGGTTCTTCAATCTAAACACACTATACTAGTATTGGCATTACACAACAAGGATGATAAGTCTATAGCAATAGCTTTAATGGAATTTTCTGAGTATTCTAAGACTAATATTCATGCACAAC
Organism: Sequoia sempervirens; assembly: GCA_007258455.2. Taxonomy (NCBI): domain Eukaryota; kingdom Viridiplantae; phylum Streptophyta; class Pinopsida; order Cupressales; family Cupressaceae; genus Sequoia; species Sequoia sempervirens. Next base: position 82,180 of record VDFB02144899.1, read on the forward strand.
AGCTACAAAATGCTATAACAGGTCTTTAGAATCCTTCCCCAGCACAGTACAATATCACAGACCTAGTTACTAGTAGAATATATGGGTAAATGTGCTCAGAATGACTCACAATACATAGTAGATTTAAATAAAATTATTTTAGACTTTAATAGTAGTCATAAAATATAATTTTCTACTCTTATAATGACTAGTGATAACATTCTATAGCTCCTAGTTCATAGTTCCATATACTAGACTCTTACTTTAGCATTTAGAAGCATCTACAACTCAAAGACAAGGATGATAATAAACAAAACGTGCTCAAACCTAGAAATTTACTCGTCCCAAACTGGAGAACAAGAAAAATGACTTCAACATCTCCCAGCAATACCTTCAACAGTCGAAACAAAATAATTTGATGGCATTGTGCAGCGGCCGCACGCGAGCTAGGGCCTGCGTGCCCTAGCCTTTTCCTGCTCTGCACTGTGTGGGCTCGGTGGTAATTAGCATTATACTTTCGGGGTCTTTCAGTGTTGGTGCGTCGGTCGGCGGGGGTGCGACCATTGTTTTGATCTTTGACGGTTTTTGTTTCCTGTTTTCTGTTCTGCGTTTTTCCTGTGGGTAGGGTGTTCAGTTCTGAGGTTGTGGGCCTCTTGCCTCGCCTCTCTCTCTCTATTTTTTTGTGAGGTTCATGCTTTTTGGTCCATGGAGAATCGGGGTGTGTCCTTGTCTCAGGCTTCTCATGGGGGTTTGGAGAGGGTGGAGCCATCTTCTTCATTGCATGCTGGTGTTACGGATCAGCTGGGTAAACCCCAATCTGGGGATGGCGTTTCTTCTTCACAAGGGAGGTTACGAATTAAAAAAGTAAATGGATGTCTGGAGAGATCTGAGGATCGTCCGTTTTTGGTCATTCAACCTGATCAAGTTTCTGAAGATGTTGATTATTGGTGTAATCATGCACTAATTTGCAAATTTTTGGGCCTTCGTCTATCTCTACCCGTGTTGGATTCCTGGGCACGTTGGGTTTGGAACCCTGAAGGTGACATGGAGATCATTTTGGCAGCTAATAACTACTTTTTGGTTATTTTTTCAAGCATGTCGGATAGGAATAGGGCTTTTGAAGGTGGCCCTTATTTCTTTAACCAGGTTGGGCTATTCATCAAGCCTTAGCATGTGGGCTTCAACTCCGCTGAAGAGATCCCCTCGCGAGTTCCTGTGTGGGTCCGTTTGCCGAGGCTTTCGTTGGAATTCTGGAGGGAGGATATTCTCCACTCGATCTCTCTTCTGCTCGGAATACCTGTGGGATCTGCTTCACAAACTCAAGATCGTAAGGTAATTTCTTTTGCTCGCATTTGCGTTGAAGTTGATTTGAATAATCCGCTACCAGACTCTATGGAAATCCGCTTGGGTTCCTCTTCTTGGATCCAACAGCTGGATTATGAGACCCTACCTTTTAGATGCAGAATTTGTCATGAATATGGTCATTTACACCGCAAATGCCCTAGATTTAAACCCCCCCTTGGCTGCCTCTGGGCCTCCTAGGGGGGACAAGGGAAAGGACCCGATGTCTAATGAATCTATGGATAATGAGGGTTTTATTCCAGTAAAGTCCCGTAACAGAGGCAAGGGAAAGAAGCGAACTTGGCTAGATAGACAGAATGAAGGTACTTTTAACAAGTTTGATATTCTTGATGATCTAGTCCAGGAGGAAGGTATTCCCGCTGAACTCTCTTCTGGGGCCAAGGAGTTGCATGAAGGTCCGGATGAGAATGCAAGGAAAGAGGATCAGATTTTATCTTCAGAGGTCCACCAAGTAGATCAGATGGCAACGGATCTACCTTCTCAAGCTCAGGATTTCGGGGTTCTCCAGGGGTCACAGATTCCGAAGGGCCCGGTAGTAGTGGCCCATGATCCCCCTACTCCTAAGGGGGCCTCTGATTCTGTAAAGGGTAACAAAGCTCCTCTGGTTTTAGGTTTACATCAGAAAGCCTTTAAGAAGGGGCCTCTTGATAAACCGTCAAAGAGTGGAAGGAAAACTGATCAAGAGAAGGTTAAGATGATGGGTGATACTTTGGTTGAGTCTGGGTCTGTGAAACCCATTGATTCCCATTTTTCCCACCCTCATAAATGATTGTTTTATCTTGGAATGTAAGGGGGTTGAACAGCATCCCTAGACAAAAGGCTGTTCGTAGATTAATTGAATTGCAGTCACCTGATGTGGTTTTCATTCAGGAAACCAAGCTTACTGTTGATGGTTTGGCGAATTGTGCTTCGCGTATCTGGCCCCAAGGCAATTGGCAGGGGGTGGGTGCTCTGAATAATGCAGGGGGGTGGCTTGCTTCTGGAACCCAAGGAAAGTCTCCCCCTTATGGTGGATGTCTAGCCGGTCTTCCATTTCTCTGGTTGCCTCTTGCTTCGCGACTGGAGAGAGATGTCTTTTATCTAATATTTATGCTCCAACTGATCTATCAGGTAAGCCTAATCTCTGGGCCCACATTCAATTCATCTGTGCCTTGGACCCATTTCTTCCATGGATTATGGCTGGTGATTTTAATGTTGTTACTGGATTGGATGAAAAATGGGGTGGTTTAGCCAAGCTGGACCCTTCTGCAAATTTACTTAGGGATATGATTGGGTCCTTGAACCTCATTGATGTGAAGCCAACCAATGGTGTCTTTACATGGAATAATAGGAGATGTGGTGCTGAGGCTATCTCAGAGAGGCTTGATAGATTTCTTGTCTCCTTCTATTGGTTGAATAGTAGGTTGATTACCAGTTCAAAAATTCTTGATTGGAGGGGCTCGGATCATTGGCCTATCAAGCTCTCAGTCACTGTCTATGGTGTCACCAAGAATCCCTCTTTCAAATTTCAGTTGATGTGGTTAAGAGATTAGTCGTTGCATGATCTTATGTGGGATTGGTGGCAGGAGGGGATGCCTTCCCATGGGATAGCCATGTTTACTTTTAGTAAGAGGCTCCAACATGTGAAGTTCAAGCTCAAGAGATGGAATAAACAGCATTTTGGGAACCTTCAAGCTCAGAAGTTGGATGCCCAGTCCAAGTTGGATTCTATCACTCGTCAGATTCGGGATCAAGGGTTGACCTCTGCCCTTAGTATGGCTGAGTCCTTGGCCCTTAAGAGTTTAGAAGAGTGGGAACTCCGGGAAGAGATCTTCTGGAAGCAGAAATCTCGTATTGATTGGCTTCAGGAGGGGGATAGGAACACTGCATTCTTCCATAATTCGGTAAAGGCTCGAAGACATGGAAATTCTATCTCCTCTCTTGTTTCTCAGGATGGGGTTCAACTCTCGTCCTATGCCGATATTTCCAGGGAGGCAGTCAATTATTTTTCAAACCTCTTTGCTAAGGAGAATCTTGTTGCTGGGGCTGAGGAGCAGGCCATCATGGATTGTATTCCCCACCTAGTCTCTGCTGAGATGAATGGGACTCTCTTATGTCCTATCTTGTTACCTGAGTTGGAGAAAGTGGTTTTTAACATGAAAAAAGGTAAGGCCCCTGGTCCGGATGGGTTTCCAATTGAGTTTTTTCAAGAGTTCTGGGAAATTATAAAGTTTGATCTCCTGGAGGTGGTTCAGGAATCACTTAGGAACAAACAAATGCTCAAGTCTATGAATTCTACCTTCTTGGCCCTCATACCTAAGTTGGAAGGAGCTGACCGGTTAGCTCAATTTAGGCCTATTGCGTTATGTAACGTTGTTTACAAGATCATCACCAAACTGATTGCTGAGAGACTCAAACCACTCCTTAGTTCTTTGATCTCGGCTGAGCAGGGTGGTTTTGTTGAAGGGAGACAAATTCTGGATGGTGTTGTGATAGCCATGGAAGCTATCCATTCTATGGCTAACTCTAAGGAGAGGGCTATGTTTATTAAGCTTGACATGTCTAAAGCTTATGATCGGGTGAGCTGGGAGTTCTTACAGAAAACTCTCCTGGCTTTTGGCTTTGCTGAGGAATGGGTGAACTGGGTTCTGAGTTGTGTGACCTCTGCCTCATTCTCTGTTCTCATTAATGGCGAACCTTCAGATTTGTTCAGTGCTTCTCGGGGACTCCGGCAAGGGGATCCTTTATCCCCCTACTTATTCATTATCATGGCAGAGGGTCTTGGAAGATTTATTAAATCTCAGGTGAGACAGGGTCTTATCCATGGTTGGAGCTGGAACAACCTTCTCCCTCCCTACTCTCATCTCCAGTTTGTGGATGATACTGGGCTAATGGGTTTGGCTAGAATTAGTGAGGCGGTGAACTTCAGGCGTGCCTTAGACATCTATCTGAAGGCGTCTGGTCAGTGTATTAATGATGATAAATCTTCCATTTACTTTTTTAATACTCCTCGGCTTATTCAGAGCAGGATTGCTAGGATCCTTAGATTTCAGATCGGTTCTCTTCCCTTGATGTACTTAGGGATCCCTTTGGCTTTGGGAGGACATCGAAGAGATTATTGGCAGGGAATTTTGGATAAATTTCGAAGTAGGGTGAGCCATTGGACTTACAGATGGCTATCTTCTGCTGGGAGAGTGATTCTTCTTAAGACTGTAGTGCAGTCTCTCCCCATTTATAGATGCTGTGTGCAAGTTCCCCCGTCCACCTTTGTGCGGGAATTTGATGCTTTGTCTCGGCAATTTCTCTGGTCTGGCAACCTTCTTTCCTCAAAATGGAGCTTGGTCAAGTGGGAGTCTGTTTGCAGGCTGAAGCATGCTGGGGGCCTTGGTCTTAGGTCTATGGCTCTTGCTATCACTGCCTTGGCTGCCAAGCTGTACTGGAGGTGGTGTAACAATCAAGATCAGGATTGGGCTAAGATTCTAACCCACAAGTATCTACCTGGTGCTGATTGCCTCGATGTGCCACGCCTTCCTTTGCTGGGTAAAGGTTCTTGTATTTGGGATACCCTTAAGAAGGGTGCTCAGCTGATTAAGGAGGGCCTCTTTTGGATCTGTAATAGAGGCTCTGATGTTTTGTTTTGGTAGGACTCTTGGGATGGCCACCCTCCCATTCTCTCTAGTTTCCCTCAGCTTCAGCCTCTTTGCCATATTTTTTCTGAGGCCGGGTGGATTAAGGTGGAGCATTTTAAAACTGTCAAGCGTATTGGGCAGGCAGTGGTGGCTTGTTGGAAGGACCCACAGGAGTGGCCCGTGGGTGGTTCTGATGAGGATCGTGTTGTTCTTTCTAGAGTTTTGGAGGCTAGGCTTTGCAGCTCCCTTGATGGGAGGGATGTTATGGCTTGGAATCCTAGTCCAAAAGGTAAATTTACTATTGCCCAAGGCTATGCTATGCTTGACAGGAACTTATTTGGTCCTGCTGAGGTGCACTGGTGGAAGAAGGTTTGGGACAACTTCTCTTGGCCCAAATGCAATTTTTTCTTATGGTTGGTTGCTCAGAGGAAGTGCCTCACTTGGGAAAATCTTCGCAAACGTGGCTTTCAGGGACCCTCTATTTGCCTTCTTTGTTCTCATAGTGAGGAGTGTACCTCCCACTTGTTCTTTATTTGCCCTTACTCTAGAGAGTTATGGCACAGATGGTGGGAAGCTTGGCATCATGGGTGTATTCATGCTACCTCCTTGATTGACTTTTGGGAAAGTTTGGGTAGACCACCAGCAAAGACTCCTTTCCTTCAGGTGGCCTGGTCTATTGGGCCTATTTTCATTCTTTGGAACCTTTGGTTGGAGAGGAACCGTAGAGTTTTTTGTGGTTCCAATCTTGGAAATCTTCAATTGTGGAAGAAGATAATTAGCAGGATTCAGGAGACTATTTCGGCTAAGTGTGACATGTCTAAAAATCTTGATCCTGGTGATCTTGATATTGTGCGAAATTTGAGCTTGGGGGAGAGCAGCCAGGGTTGCTTTGCTGGTAGAAGGCCCCGTCAGGTTCGGAAATGAGTTTGTCGTTATGGGAAGTGGATGCCTCCCCCGGTGGGGGTCCTAAAGATTAATACTGATGGTTCTTCTCACGGGAATCCTAGTCATGCTGGTGTGGGGGGTATTGGTAGGGGTAATGATGGTGAGGTGGTTTTTGTCTTCTCTAGTTACAAAGGGAAGCATTCTAATAATTTGATGGAGGCCCTTGCTATTAAGATTGTTGTTGAACGTGGTTGCTCTTTAGGCTGGAGGAAGATCATTTGTGAGTCGGATTCTCAGATTGTTGTGGATTTGTTGAACAACCAAAGGTTGGATGATGTTAGTTGGCAATTGGCTTCTGTGGGCAGACAGATTTTGAGTCTTTGCAGCTCCTTGGACTCTGTCTCCTTTTGTCATATCCCTAGAGAGTGGAACAAAGCAGCTGATTGTCTAGCGAAGTGGGCCTCTGAGAATGTGGATGGTTGGGATATTAGTGGAAAGGAAGAGCTCTCTTCTAATTATCTTGAGACCCTAGAGAGGGTATTAGTGGAGGACATGAATAGGTAGTGGTGTTGCCGGTTGGGCTAGTGGTGTTCTTTTTGCTGGGCCTTTGGCCTTTGCTTTGTACTTTGGTTCTGATTGAATAAAAATTTTACCCCTTCTTTTATAAAAAAAAAAAAAAAATACCTTCAACAGTCAAAATGTCTTCTAAATCAGTCATATGTCCCAAATAAGGGCATGTCCTACTCCAGCTACCTCAAACACCTCCTGTATACCCTCTCACCAAGTGCCACTACCATTCTTCAGGTAGAAAATGAGTTGCCATGTCTTCAAAAACACGTCTTCATAGTGCTTGTCTTTCTTTGAGTTCCCACACCCTTTGAGAACCATTTTATGCACGTGAATTAAACGTCTAAGGTTGCACAGATAAGAAATGCCTTCAAACTTTCTAAATAACTCCTAAAAAATTTCCCCATGAAGCATCATTGATTGCATTGATAAAAATCACAAAATCTGGATTAAATCCTCCAACTAGGTCAGATTGGTTCCACTAACGAAACTAGAAAGCCAGGATTTGAAACCTGCCAACAAGAAGCTCTCGAGCTCTTTCCCATGAAGAGAGAAAATGATAATCATAGAAGTCCCAAATGTTTCCATCTCCTCTTCTTTTATATTTTCCACAATTCCAAACATAAGTGACTTTTTACAAAATAAAATTTTAAATATTTCCTAAGTCACTTTTTAGCACCAAATAAAGTGACTTTTATAAAGTCCACTTTAAAAATAAATATTTCATAACATTTTGTTTCCACAGTCCATGATAGTTAGTATGTAGAATTTCTGGAAAAAACTGTGTACGATTTTTTGGATCAACATTTCGGATCATACTCCATGATCCATCATCAGGATGAAAAGCAGACAGAGAGAGAAGTGAAAA